>JAOXNR010001274.1:0-10120 GCA_028571225.1 Parsonsia alboflavescens
ATCTTTTCTAAAATATTTTATTACTTTGTTTTAGTTTTAAATCTCAAAAACTCAACCTTTTGATTCCTTTGACTTGGTAGAAAGTTGATTGTTAGTGATTGGTACTTGTTTAAATTCATAAAACTCTCTGTGGGACGATACTCTTTTGATAACTTTATTACTTGTTAAAGATACGTATACTTGCGTGTGCAAATTGGCTAACAAAATCCCATATACACAATCTGCAAAATTTCATACTTGTTCAATCCTTCGAGAACAGAACATATAATGTGTAACCATCTTTTCATGTCAACCACTCCAATTTTCATGTCATCTTTTAAGATTATTTTAGTAAAAAAAAATATATCATCTCAATTACTATCGCTCCAATATTCATAAAACCACCAAAAATAATGATAAAAAAGACTTTCTACATGGGTTTTCTCTATACAAAATGAATGAACAGGGGCTGCCCCAATTTTGACAAAATAGAAGGGAACCCAATTTTGACGATGCAGTTCGAAAGGTAATGACAAAAACCTAAAATCCAACACAAACAACCCCCCCATCCAATATTTCGTAAAAATCCAATACAAAATGAGCGAGCCAAGATTTGGGATAGAGTGAAAATCCACTCACGTTTTCACTCTTTGAAGTGCTTGGTCTGGTTCCGACATCAGGTTGGGTGTGGAAGGACTTCGGCGATAGCTCGTTGACGGCTCGAAAGAGGTCGCGACAGGAGTTGTGGAAGAGGTTGGCACTGTCGAAGGAAGGCTTGAAGAGGTCAGCTCTGTGGGTTCAGTCTAAACTCGATTTTCAGGGGAGGAATGGCTTTGCCGATTTGCTGATTTTTAGGGGAGGAATGGGTTCTCAAATAACGTGTTTGTGGCTCTGCTCTCTCCCACTTGAACCAGCCTTTTTTGTATTTTATCATTTTGTGGTAAGAGTGAAAATGAGGTCCCATTTGTACCGCACCCGTGACTTAACAAAGCCGTCACTGTTCCATTTTGTCGAACAAAATGGGTTGTGCTCCCTCGCACATAGGAGACTCTCTCTCTCTCTCTCTATATATATATATATATATATATTTATATCCCCAACTATTATATATAAAGAAAAAGATGAGGCTAATTAAGCTACAATGAGTGAGTGTTAAAGCTTTCTATATGCCTTCATTATTGGACCCAGTTCTTTTCGTTCAACTCTCACTTTAGCATAGAAGATTTATTGTCTAATATTTTTTTCGCCATCCATGGATACGCAACTAGGAGGATGTTGGTAAGATTCAAACTCGAGATCGTTGGTCTCCACACTTGCCACTTTATCCACTAGAATGTCCGTAGAAGATGACAAGATGGAGAACTTATTCTTTTCTCCACTTAATTTTCATTTCACTTCAAGAAATTAAAAATGGAAAAATGAAAAAGAATATAATAAAGGAAAATTTAATTGGAAAAGAGGGGATAAAAAGAAGAAGAAAAAAAGGAACAAGTGGAGGAGGCATCTTGGTGGTCATATATGTCTCGATAACGCAGGCCTTAGTAACCCCACACACTTGGAAGCTAATCTGGGCTATCAACCTTCCGCCAAAGAATCATGCTCGATAACAATACATATTTTAATTCGATTATATATAAACTTGTACATTAAACCATAAATAAGACTAGTGTTTTCTTCTTTTTTCTACCGTTTCTTTATTTATACTTTGTTTTGTATTGAGATACAAATGAGAATTAATTTGAAAAAATGGCCCTCTCTTGAGGGACAATTGTTTTTAAAACAAAGAAAGTATTTTAATACTAATAATAATAAGTATTTAAAAAGCTTACATCCCAATAATAATAATTATAATCATACCGTCCCATTTAAATCTTCTTTCTACTCTTAATTCCTAAATAGAAAACTAGCATAGTTATCAACCAACCATAGTTGTAGTGAAGGGGAAAAGATGCCTCCATGGGCATAACTCAGTAATAAATTTCATAAGAGTTGATATAGTATCGACCTCGTCTCCATATGCAAAATACGAGTTCAATTTCTATCCAGCACAAAGGTTGGTTTGTTGCATACAATGATTAAAAGGAATATACAATTCTATTTGCAATCTCCAAGTGTCTTAAAAGCGAGAACAAATGAAATCCTTATTTGATGGGATTCACCGACGCAAGGAAAAGACGGAGATTTGGCATGGTTTGGAAATCATGTTTGAGTGGAGACTTTATTACTTGTACCATCTTTTTCATTGTGTGGTTGTGCATCTTTGCAGATTTCAATAATTATGGCTCAGTTTGGAAATCATGTTTGAGTGCAGTCTTTATTATTGGTATCATCTTTTTCATTGTGCGGTTGTGCATCTCTGCAAATTTCAATAATTAAGTTTTCGTTTTATTATTTGTACCATATTTTTGTTTCTTCTCCTTTCATCTATCTTTTTCCTCTAAGTAGCTAAGGGGCAGTAAAAGCAAGTCGGTGGACAAGTAAAATCTTCATAAATGCAAAATTGAAATGCAACCTTTTTTCATGGAATCAAAATGATAAAATAATTAAAATCGAGCATGAATAGATATTAATGATGTAATTAATTACAATTGTATCATTTCGCTCCTGCCGCGTAACTGAGCACAGCAAACACCGTTGGTGCAATTGAAAGAAAGAACGCTACAATGGCTACGTATTTGAATCCTTCCCATGGAAACGCTGAATAATCTCTGAGCCTAGGGAAGCACCAAACTTTCTAGAACCAATTTCTTGAGGTATGGAGGAAACTTCAGCTCAGCATAGCTTTCTTTCTGAGCTTTTGCTACAGCAAATTCATGTAAGAGATCATGAACTCGACCTGCATCAACCTGACCAGAGGGACTTCTTCCGGAAACCATTACAAGGCTTCTATTAATGGAGCTTATTCAACTTATCTTCTGCTGCATCCTCAAGACTTTTACATTCATTATTTCTTAGTTGGACAAAAGCCTTCGGCAATATACAGCAAAATCAACTTCCTTGTGGGCAAATCTTCATGCTGAGGAAATGCTGCAAAATAGAGAAAACATGGTTTCAAATCTTCTGGCAAAATTCTGTAACTAAGTTCTAATACTTTCCAGCATTGTCTTTGTGGATCACTCGCTGTGCTATGGTTGGAGCTTTTAGATGTCTGATATAGATCTCTCCAGCATCCGGATTTGCTGGACTGATCTTTTGAAGCTGAGACGAAGGATGCATTTTCAGTTAGCTCAGCTTCCCTTCATTCATCTTCTTTTCATCAATGCAACACAGCATGACATGTTATCCACCAGAAGCACTGCATGAATGATGAGATCTTTCAAAGCTCCAAGTTTTCTACAAGTTTTTTTTTGCTGTAAAACCAAGAAAATTTCTCAAAAACCTCATTCTCTTCTGGGCAATTTCAAGTAGTTCCTTCAAAGGGCCCACCAGTTCAGCATTACATTTCAGAAAATCTTCAATATTGTGCAGGAGGAAGTTGAGATTTTCCATGACAAATTCATCACTAAATCCATGATATTCACATTAGGAAAGTATGGAGTAACCTTCTAGGATATCAGGCTTTAATTGCTGAAACCTTGCAAGGACACCAGGAAGTAAAGAATCCAAATTCACCGGTGAAACTTCGAAGATGTAACCACTCCGGCAAGACCACAGCTGTGTTCGGTTTCTGAAAAAATAAAAAATTAATTTTATCGAAGATGAACTAACTCTCTCTTGTGAGTTAATTTATCATTTTAATTCATGTGATCTATCAACAACCACTTCCTCAATAAGCAATATTTGTATAGGTGGCTTCCTCAAATGTTGTCCTATTTCTTTTATTTTCCAATTTAAATAAAAGGACTTTCCAATATAATTATAATTTATGTCTCTTTTTTGTTTTCTCCCCATTCATAAATATGGACTACTCCTTCCATTTCTATAAATTTGAGAGGGAAAATGAATCTTTTATTGAAGTCTAATATCTTTACAGAGAAGAGTCTATATACACAAGCCGCAAAGACCAAAATAGCTTACAAAGTAAAGCTAAGTGACAATTAATAGAAAGAAAAGTCAATAAATAACTAACGATTTGCTACACTTGGACGTTTTCTTTTTCTTTTATGCCATCATCTGCGATCCTCCCATCTACATCAACATCTTCAACAACTCCCCTCAAGCCTGGGCCTTAAATATAGATTTAAGAGGCAGCTTGGAGACAAGAAGGTTGAAAGCTCTAGGATGAAGAGGTTTAGTAAGAAAATTTACTAATTGTAATCTTGTAGAGAAAGGAAGGGGCTTGAGAAAACCCAATTGAAACTTCTCTCTTACAAAATGGCAGTCAATTTCTATATGCTTATTCCTCTCATGAAAAACGGGGTTCTCAACTATCCTAATAGCAACATTATTATCACAAAAGAATGTATGGCAATAGATAAATTGATATCCAAATCTTTTAATAAGAAGCGGATCCATTGAAGTTTCGTAGTAGTAATGGCCATGGCTGATATTATGATTCTGCTAAGCTTTTTGAAATGGTGTGTTGCTTCTTACAAAATCCTAGTAACAAGTTTTGAACCAAGAAAAGCACAAAAAACATTAAATGACCTTCTAGTCAAGTCACGTCTTGCCCAATCAGTATCTAAGTATGTTACAAGATGAAGCTCTGCATACCATGTGAAGAAAATGTATCTCAAGAGATGATGTGTTGCTCTTTGGTGTTCACCAGTGGGATGATCCAAGAATTGACTTAGCTATTGAACACAATAGCAAATGTCTGGTCTAGTGTTGGTGAGATATAAAAGCTTTCCTACCAATCTTCTGTAATGTGTAATATCTTTCAAGGCAGATGAATCATCCTTTGTGAGTTTCTCTACCGGATTACTTGGTACACTTGTAGGCTTGCTATTGATAAAACCTTATTCAAACAATAAATCAATAGCTTACTTCTTGCTTGAAATATTAATCCCTGAAGAATTCCTAGCTATTCCTAAGCCCAAAAGTATTTAAGGTCTCCCAAATTCTTAATTTTGAATGCTTAAAGTAAGAACATCTCCAGTTGTTCTATTTCCTTACAATTAGTACCAACCACTATGAAATCATCCATGTACACTAAGATTACCAAGTAATCTTCACCAGATTTTTTTAACAAATAAGCTATGACCTGCTTGAGATTGAACAAAACCTTGACTTGACAAAGCTGAAGTAAGCTTTGCATCCCATTGGCAACTTGCCCGTTTAAGTCCGTAAAGGGACTTTCTCAATTTACACACTTGTCCACAATTTGCATTTCTATATCCTGAAAGCATCTCCATGTGCACTTCTTTATCTAAATCCCCATGAAAAAAGGTATTGTTTATGTCCAGTTACTATAGAAACAACCCCACTGTAGCTGCAAATGCAATCAATATTCTGATAGTAACCATTTTTACAACTAGAGAAAACATCTCTAGGTAATCAATCCCAGCTTGTTGAGGGAAACCTTTTGCTATCAACCTTGATTTATACCTTTCATTCCTACCATTTGAGTGATATTTCACCTTATAAACAAATTTACACCCTATAGGTTTCTTTCCTAAGGGTAAAGAAACAATATCCCATGTCCCTTTATTTTTTTGTAATGCTTTCATCTCCTTATCCATAGCTTCACACCACAATGGATCAGAAGCAGCTTCCTCAAAATTTTTAGGCCCTGCAATAGAATTCAAACTGCAAACAAAAGTTCTACATTTCAAGCTTAACTAATCATAATTGAGTATTTTGTCAAGGGTATGAGGTGAAGTCTTGAGGTTACAAATGGTGGGACAAATATAACCAAATAAATGAGTTGGTGGATGATGAGATCTTACTGAATTGAGAATCCACAACATCACCATCTTTTAACACTGCTCCCATAGTGCCGCTTTTGAACTGGTCACCGACGGCTTCAATATAGTCCCCATAACAAAACCGATTTTGTTCTTAGTTATCAGAACAACCATCATAGAAATGTTCCAACTTGTGTAATTCACTGCATTCAAAGGAGTTTAAACTAACAACCGATTGGCATTTTCACTCGAGTGCAAAAAGAATTCACTCAGAACATATAAATTAGCCATTGTAGAATGACAATAAGCTCAATGTGACTCGAACAAACTTCAATTGAAATCAAATTCTACATGAATTTGTATGAAATTAAAGTACTAGTTTCAAAAATCAAAAGAGAAGAATGAAAGGGAGAAAACCCTAGCGAAAGCAAGCAAATTGATGCCATGTTAATTTGAGAGGGAGAATGAAACTTTCATTCAAGTCAAATCTTTGTACAGAGAGGAGTTTATATATACAAGCCTAATGACAGCTAATAGAAAGAAAAGTCAATAACTAACTAATTAACTAAATTAACTGTTTGCTACATTTGGATGTTTTCTTCTTCTTATATGCTGTCATCTGTGATCCATTCATCTACATCAACTTCTTCAACAGTTGTAAAATATAAGTTACTTAAGAGAGAGTTACATTTTTTCAAATTATCTCACTTACACATCCCAGTACAAAAAGTATTCCATTTCTAATAATTCTATAAATGAATTTCCTATTTTACCCTCTTAGTCAACTTTTTTTTTTACTTCTTTCAAAAAAAAATTTATTGTTTATTTATTTTTAATAACTAACTAACCAATAAGAGAGAGGAGAGAGAGACAAAGTATAATCATGAGGGGTAATATTATCCATATAAAGTAAAGTACTGATCTCATAACTTTAAGTGACTTTATAATTTGAAATGGAAGGAGTAATTATCAAGCCTTACTAGCTTAGTGTTAAGCAGCATCGCCATGGACGCGGAGGTCTCAAGTTCAAGACACGCTAACGGTAGGAGGGGTGTCACTATTGATCCTTGAGGAGACAGATGGATGAGAAAAAAAAAACAAAAAAGAAACGAAAGGAGTAATTATTAAGAGAAGATAATACGATCCATTTGTGACCAAATACTAAAATAGTGCACTTTATCTATGATCAAATAAAGGTAAAAATATTAATAAATAACAACACTTACTACAATATGTGTTTTTTTTTTCTTTTTTAAATCATGTCTAATATGATGATATTCTTAGAGAACTTTCTTAAGAGTTATCCTCATAAAAAATTTAAAGATTTCATTATAAAAAAATTGTAAAATAGAAAACATATCCATAATCCACAAATATTGTTTACAAAGAAGTGCTAATTTTTCTTTCTTAATTGGTTATCTTAAACATATCATTACTCATTCACTTAGGATCTTTAATTAAATAATTTATATAACTTTACAACATATATATTGTAATATTTTATCCATGTAAATGGCGGGTGACATTCTCGTAGAAGGAAAAGAAGAAAAGTAAATGTCTCGTTTTAAAAAAGAAATCTAATGGAAAAGAATAGAAAGTTAAACTTTTTTTTTTCTTCAAATTACATAAAAAGGATCATATAGTGTATGAAAAAGTACCATTTTATTATTTCAATTTAAATCGAACTTACATTATTTTTTAATTATACTTAAAATCAAGAAAAGGAATTATAATAATAAAAAAAACTTAGACAATAAATATACTTTAAGATTTTTTATAAACATTTTGAATTGCAAAAGGATGACCCTTTTAACTTTAATAAAATAAGTTTTCTTTATCATGTTTTTTAAACCGTTATCGTACTCATCTGTTTACAAGGATATTGTTGTTAACGTCAATACATAAAATCTAATTTGCCCTGAAATTCAAAATTTTTCGCCTCTTTTAAAGGCACCACCATACTGGAGTGTAATCATGGAGAAAAATTTTGGTGCAGCTGCAGCACCACATCAACCTACCCATTTGGTGCAGCAGCCCAATACCATTTCTCCACCTGCCAACCTTTGTCCACATCAGATCCCACCACAAAAGTTAACACTGTTACACACAAATTCACTCCTTCCAATCAGATATACGTCCTTCCATTTTAGTCTCATCCATCTCAACTGATTTTTGTCTTCTTCTTTCAATAATTGTCCCTTGCAGTTCTTTTCCCACATTCTCAAACCAAATTTCTCGTGAATTGAGAACTAAAAAAAATCAAATGCAAGCATGTGTTCTATTAGGGCACAATTGACGGCAGTGGAAGCTCCTCCAATCGGACTCTCTCCATTAACCCATGGTCCTATTGCTGCTTAGGATTCAATTGCTGGGTGGCCAGCCTAGGCTCAGTCGACGACCTTGGGGTTCAGTTATTGCTTCAGCTGCCATCAACGACTAGCATAAGAATCACTACGCTGTTCTCGGTGTATCTTCAAATGCTTCCTCCTCTGATATCACTATGCTGTTCTCTATGGATCGTGAAGCCAAAGACATTCTGAGTACTAAAATGACAAGCAGGAGTAGGAGCGATAGCCGCGGGACCTCCCTGCCTTGAATCTTCTCTTACGGTTGGAGGCACCTGAAATTTCTTAATTGAGAAGATCACCCCAAATCTGAGGTCAATCTAAAAAAAATAAAATGGAGTATTTGTCCGAGTGTATCAAAAGCAAAAATTTCGGACGCCAAGATTTTCACCGAAGCACCAAATTTCTTCTTGTTCCAAAGCTGGGCAAGCCATTCTCGACTCTGCATCTCTTTCGTCAACAAGATTTTAATGGCTACGGGAGGCAAGACTCTTCTGGACAACAGAGGTAAGATTGAATATTTTCGTTGGTTTGAAATTTTGGGGATAAAATGGAATTTCAAGGTCATGCTTTTTCTGTTTTTCTTTTCTTGGATTTTAGTATGTAAAGAAGCATTACAATTTTGATATCCGGGCCTTTTTTCTTGGATTTTCTATCTTCTTAATTGTAATGAGTTTCTCATTATTTGGACCTTTAGAGAGATGGTATTATGCATCTTTGATTTAATTTAAGAAAAAATTAAGCTCTCTGTTTTTTTTCTATTTTCGGCTTTTAAAAATTAGGATCTCTCCTTTTTTTTTTAAAAAAAAAGAATTATATTTTTCTGGACAACAAAGATATGTTCATTGATCTGAGAGTAAGTTCGTAATATGGCTTCTTTGGAAATTTTCTACCAAATCACTTTTCCATGCTTCCATACATAATGTGATTTTCAAGATGTTTCAGTTGTGGTAGTAGTCGACATTAGAAAGATTGATCCTCCTAGATTTTTCCCATAATTTGTTTGTTTTTGTGCACCCTTTAGAGATAGAACACCATTGTACACAAGATTGAATTAATCAAGTCATCTCTAACTTCTGTTAGCTGCTCCAGATGATTGCTTACAATTTTTCCCATTTGATCATTAGTCTGAATGAATTGGCCATACTTGTCCGCTTGCTAACTTTGTCTTCAGTGCATGATCAAGAAGTACATTTTATATGACTTTCTGGTGCAGGCATCAGATGTGTGCCAAATGTTTGTTGCTATTGAAAACATTAGAAATAAACACTGTTACCTTATTGTCTGCTTTTCATTCAGAAAATAATCAAATAATCCAAGTTAAAAGTTTTGAAGAACAACTGTGTAGCCCTAGAAATGGTAAATCATATGATTGCTTGGATCTATGCTTGACAGAAACTTTACCAAGAAGTTGTTCTTTTGCGTTGGTACTTATGGAGTCAAATACCTTAATTACTAAAAATTAGAAATTACTAATAGTAAATTTGGCAGAATATGAAGGTCCTCGTGTTATCTAATTGGTTTGAAAAACTTAGTTATCTTCTTATTTTCTTTAATTTTGTTTATCTTCTTAATTGTAATGAGTTTCTTATTATTTGGACCTTTAGAGAGATGGCATTATGCATTTTTGATTTAATTGAGAAAAAATTAAGCAACTCTCTGTTTTTCTGTTTTTTATGTTATGAATTGAAGTATAACTGATAATCGGTGAGTAAAATAAACATGTAAATACGTAAAAATGAATAAATATGAATCTTATTTTTCTAATTTTAGTGGCAAAAAAATTATCGATTATCTAATAATTTGTATATATCACACTTTTATTCTTGGTTTTATTGTTCTTGAACTTTAATAGTTTTATGGCAACATAATTAATGTGTGTGTGCATGTTTATAAAATTATCGATTATCTAATAATTTGTATATATCACACTTTTATTCTTGGTTTTATTGTTCTTGGACTTTAATAGTTTTATGGCAACATAATTAATGTGTGTGTGCGTGTGTATGT
>JAOXNR010001276.1:0-10118 GCA_028571225.1 Parsonsia alboflavescens
ATTTCAGATTATGAGTGACCTTGGGTTTGGATAGATGGATGTTGAAATTCCAGCCATAATTCAAGTGAATCACACCAAAGACCTTCTTTGTTTTTCAGATGACTGATGATATCATCCATGACATCAGCCCTATGTTGATGACTTCAGCCATGATGTCATCCTCAAATTATTGCAGATACTGTGGCAGTTCTACTGTAGCACTTTTACTGTATCACTTTTACTTTTTCTTGTACACTTTTTCTTTATTTGTCTATAAATAGACACCCATTTCCCCTAGACAAGGCACCGGTTTTTTGAGAGAGAAAACCTTTATCTTAGAAAGAGAAACTCCTGAAGTGTTCTCCCATTCCCCTTGTCTCCGGTTCTCCTGTTCTGATCTATCCCCTTCGGTTAGATTCCCATATTGTAATCTCTCTTCTGTAATTACTATATATATTTAATATAACTTATGGTCGGCTTGGCCGCCTAAGTTTATCTGTTTATATTTCCTTTATTTGCTTTATAACTGTGTTTATTATGGTCGGCTCAGCCGCCTGAACTGTTTATCTTTCTTTATTTTATGTTCTGTCCTTACTTCCTTACTTAAGTTACTTCCCTTCCCCTCTTACCTTTCGGGCCACACTTCCCGTCCCCTTGGTATCATATATATATATATATATATTCATTTGATGCTATGATGGCATGTTGTGATGGTGGAATGATGGAGGTGATATAATGAATTGGGAGTTTGTGGTTGTCGTCAAAGTTTTACTTTCAATGTTCTATGACGGAGAAATTGATGTCAGTGTCTTGTTGTGTTTCTATGTTGCAAAGGTTGTGAATTCTATTTTAAACTTGATGCCTAAGTTGATGTCAAAGTTTGCCTTTCATTATTTTTGTTTTAAATTGAAGCAGAAACTTGATTTCCCCGATTTCAAGTTTGGCTGTCATTTGTTTTGTTTAAAATTGAAGCAAAAAATTGGTTTCTTTGATGCCGAAGTTTGGCTATTATTGGTTTTTGTTCTAAATTAAAAGAAAAAAATGATTTCTGTGATGTTTTTTTTTTCTCTATTTAAACCTGATGCCTAAGTTTATGCCAAAATTTGACTTTTAGTGTCAAAAACTTGGTTTCTGTGATTGCAAAGTTTTATTCCCAAACTCTAATAAAACTCCCCTTTTTTGTTACAGTGTTGCCAACATGATCTTATTCTTCTAGAATTGATTCAGCTGCAGTAAATAAGTAACATAACTTGTAATGTTACTTATTTACTCACTTTCTTGTTTTTATTTGACTGTGTTTGTGTTAATTTCGAAATACCTCTTTGGATGATCATCTTTGAATTATAATGCAATTTTATATTAGAAATTTTGGTTAATCTTAGATATAGAATCAATACGTTGAGTTCATGCCTAACTTCGATTTGATGCCTAAGTTGTAGTCTGTATTTCCTTGAGGACTTTGATGAGTCCAAAGTTGATTTTGCTCTAGTTGTAGTTTGTAGTTCCTTAAGACAATTGTATTGACATCTCTCTCTTGCCTTTGTGTGTTTTGCAGGACATTGAGACAAGGGACATACATTGGTTTTTTTAGAATACACATCTTATTATAATAAGTAAAAGACCCCCCCCCCCTTCTTTTTTTACCAATAGTATGGAAGGATTTCTCTCTCTTGTTTGGTTAAATTTGGAGAGGATTTACACTATTTCAATTGAATCCACTAGCTTAGTAGTTTTAAATAGGATATTAAAACAAAAAATAATCTCTAAAATGGACTCAATATGAACCTTTACACAATCGCTAAAAATTACTATATATGGCCCTAGAGTCGTAGTATAAAGACAGAGGGCCAAAACCGTAGTATAAAATAAATTTTACACGATCAACGAATTTTCTTTTATACAACAACTAGCAACATGTAGTATATAATTTGTTTATATACTACGATCCGCAGAACATCATACAAAATAAATTTTACATAATCAATAAATTACATTTTATATGATGATTCTCTATCAAGCGTAAGCAATGGCATATATGAGGATCCTGTAGTAAAAAATTAGTTTATATGATGATTGTGTATACAACTTTTTACGATTCCATATTTGGATCGAAGTTTATACTGTTGTATATAATATATACAACAGACTTTTCTTCGTCAAATCTTTTTTTCCGTGTCTCTATTTGCAACGGTCCAAAAACCATCGTCTGATCATCGTATATAACTTACACGACGGCTATTTGAGTACATACGACTGCCCTAGGGCCATCATATATAAGGCAGTTTATACTGGTGGTTCATGAGGAAGATCAGTCTGAGTATTAGAGGTAGCTGCACCGTCATCGGCCTTTTGTTGAGCAATCCTTCGTTTTAATGTCTGAGCATCAATTGGAGACATGGGTAGGGATGGCAATAGGCCAGGTCAGGACAGGTTTTTGAAAACCCAGACCTGGCCTATCCTCCCTAGAGCTGTTCAATTAATCCGGGCCCTTGACCTGCCCCGGTTCCTTTAATCCGGGCTCGTGACCTGCCCTGCCCTGTTCCTATAAGACCTAACCTGTCCCATTTTGACCTGTTCTGAATTTTTTTTTCTTTTGTGGGTCTAGGTCATGGAAGAAAAAAAATATTTAGGTGGAAACCATTCATCCATATCACAAATGTATCATCAACAAGAAGTCCAAGACTACTATGCAAGTGGAAAGCTTTCAATAAATTCAACTTTCAGTATGAAGTTCTAATTGACAAGAAAGAAAAGAAATACAAGTAATGTTCCCTAAAAGGCTCAGGTAAGAGGGCTGAGGAAAACCTAATGCCATCACATTGTAGTGCACCCAACGTTGGGAGACATCACAGCAGACCATAGGTGTTGCTTCAGAATCATAATAAGTAAACAAATTCAAGGAAATTTCATCAGATTCACAAGATAGAGATTTATGCCTTCTTGAAAAGTTGAATGGATAATCAACTTTCCTTCATCCATTAAATTAACAATTAAGCAATTTCCTTGGGTTAGGTTCAATGAGCATAACAAATTAACAATTAACAATTAAGCACTATTAAATTAAGAACATTGGCTTGGGTTCAGTCAGTGAGCCGAGAGGTAGTATTATTTAGAATTTAGACACAAAAAAGGGAGTAATTTGTTTACCTGAAGTCTGCTACACCATCAACCAGATCTGATGGACTGTAGACTGGAGACTTCAATGGCAGTGGAAAATGGGAAGCTGGGAAGGATGACGATGGAGGATAGCACCCACAGCACAACACCGACGGACAGCAAGCTGCAGCTACTCACCGACAGCAGGCTGGAGAAGGACAATGGCGGTGGAAGCAGGGAAGGATGAGGACAGCAGCAACCCCTGGCTATGGGAAGCTCAAGAAGGACGACGACAGAGGACAGTCCACTCAATGATAGCAATGATTGTGACTGGCAGACTGCGATGGCGGCCAAGCAGGAGGATGGAATGAAAGAAATGAGATGAGAGTGAAATGAAATGTGGGGAATGACCTAGGGTAAAAAATGTATGAAATATATTTATATAAAATTTAATTAAAAATTGTATTTCAGGTCGGGCCAGGTAAGGGCACGTCGGGCCAATTACTAGACTTGTCATAGGTCAGGCCAAGTCACTGGCCAACCCCAGGCCCGACTTGACCTATGCACGAGTCTCTTCTATAAAACCCATACCTACCCCATCCTTAAACAGGTTAGGTAAAATCTGCCCCAAACGGGCCAAGTCAGGTCTGGTATCCATTGGGGCAGGTTATTTTGCCATCCCTAGACACGGGGCCAATGGTAGCACCATTGAGAGGAGCTCCAACAGCAGTAGCAGCAAATAGACAAGAAATCAGATATCCATACAATAGTTTCTAAAGTTACCTGGATTATTATAGACCTCAATCATATGACAAACAACAAGCAAACCAATACAAGTAAGCTTCAGCGAGAGAATTGCATGCAACAAACGACACTCACGGGCTGACAGATGGATCCTCTTATGTGTGGGCAACAGAGAATCAGTGATAAAGTGATGTAAAAGATACAAAACAGATTGTAATAAGTTTTGTTGTAATCTGTCATGGACACTAGAAAGGCTTGTGTTAGATATTTGTGTTGGCTATTATTTATGAAACTTAGACTCACATGGTTTTTGAAGATTTATTGGGATACTGTTGTATTGGTTATGAGCTTTACAGATTGTTCAAATTAGTGGTTGAGTTGATTTAGGAGATTATTAAGATCTTTAGGATTGTCTAAAGTTATCCTTAAGATTGAGAGCTAATTTGTTTGATATGTATCTCTTAAGATCTCTGAAGTTAGATATTCCTAAATTGATTATCCTAAATTGATATTTCCATATTTATCTAAATTGGATGTTTCTTTACCTATTAATATATTATAATTATCTTTTAGGAATATCTCTTGTATCTTTTTTTCGCTACTATCATTTCCAAACGACATTAAACCTTGAATGATCAAGATTGATGATGATATATCTATTATGAGTGGTTAAGTTGGATTAAGCTTCTTAAAAATAGATATTCCTTGGTTGATAATACTAAAGTCATATTTATCTAATTTGGATATGCTCATATTTAATGATATATTGAGATTATCTAACAGATAGGAATATCTCTTATCCTTTTACATTGCTATCAAGATAATCTTTGAGTAATAAAGATTGATGATATGATTGAGCAACATGTTGAGAAGTCCTTGCTGAAAATCCTTATAAATATTCGGGAGAATATTTATGGTAGCAGAACTCGGGAGGAGTTTCTCTACCACACTATCGCAAACTGTCACAACGGTTCTTGTGGAACAGTACCAGTACCAGAACTCAGGGGGAGTTTGGTTTCGGAAGAAACATTGTCATCTTCAAACGAATTCTAAAAGATGTTGCGATATATGCAAGAGAGATTCTTGCTGTGAGTTTGTAAGGTAAAACTTTGTATAGGGTAGTGATGGACTACAGAGATTCTATTGTTCTATATTATACTTATTGTAATGTTTTTATCTTAATGGTAGCCTAATATTAGATTTATACCAATAGGGTGAACCTCGTTTCATTTACTTTCTACAAGTATTTACATATTCAATATATTACATATACTATTAATAGAATTGCTAGCAAAAACTTCTTTCGACTCAGGATCAAGCATTATGAATGTCAGATATGGGAATGTCTCACTATCCCAAGCAAGACCCTTAGATACGTTTGCCAATTTAAACTGAGAATTACTAAGGGTTGGAGTAACCTGGATGAGATGTTTCTGAATGAAGGTGTTAAAGGAAAACGACTCTCGACCTTGATCTGGTAGCAGGATGATGTTGCTGAAGAATTCTTTTACCAGATCTGCTTAGACGACACCAGGGGAGGACAGAAATTGACCCAAATTTCGATTATCCACAATGCAAGAAACCTCGTCATCGTCCAGATCAAGAACTTCAAGAGCCCGTTGGACGAAAACTCCAAGTTTGGAGAACTTTACATACTTGGACGGAGCTTCTAGTGGGATTAAATTCGGTGAAAATACAGACCCAATAAGAAAGTCAAATGCCATTCTTTTTCCCGTGTCAGTAGCAACAGAACCCTTTCGTTTAGTAGAGCGTCAACCAGAAGCCATGGATGATTTGCCTGAAATAAGCACAAAAAAAAAAAAAAAAAACAAGCAAACAAACTAAAAACGAAACTGGAAGAAACAGAGTTGAAAAGTTGCGTGAATGTAGAATTCCAAAAGAAAAAAGATAAGAACAAAGCTGTTAAACACATATTCCAAGGCACACTCTTTGGATTTGAAAAAATCTGTAGAGATTCGGATAATAAGAATTTCAAGTTAAACTCTACTATTGAGACTGATAATTTTCCTAAGGTGATCAGCAAGAAAAAAGAAAAAAAAAACTGTGTGTGAAAAGTTGTCACCATCCCTCAAATTCAACAAAGTAATAGATTTCACACATAACAAGAAGGTAATCCTTCAAAAACAATAATTGAATCACAATTTTGATATAGAAAATTTTTATTTTTATTTCTACTTTTCAAATGGAAGCAGTGACTCTCACACTTTATGAGTTGTAACTTTTGTTACTTTATATCATACTTTATGATCCCTTGAAATTGTTGTGAGTAACATACAGTATTCTTGATGATCACCTAAAGAAAAAATATATAAATATCAATCAAGTGTAAACCTCTAAAAATATATTATATGACTCTATAGAAATTATCAATATCACATAAGCATGTAATGAAAAATTGTGTTTAAGAACTGAATTATATAATTCCCATTTGTTTTCTTAAAGACAAAAAAAAAAAAAAAAACTAAGTATCGAAAGGTTTGGAAAGAATATTAGAAAGTTGATTGAGATTGGGAATGTATTCCAATGTGATCATATTTTTTTCAACAAGACTTGGAATGAAGTGAAATCTAATATCAATATGTTTGGTACGGAAATGTTGAATAGAACTTTTAGAGATGTTAATAGCACTAAGATTATTACAGAAAATATGCATGACTGTCTGATCTATGCCATAGTCATGTTGCATTTGTTTCATCCATAGCAACTAAGTACACCACTTGCAGCAGCTATGTACTTGGCTTCGATAGTGGAAAGAGAAATGCAATTTTATTTTTTACAGTGCCATGCTACAAGATTTGTGCCAATGTAAAAACACCTTCTCGGGGTACCTTTGAGATCATCTTGACATCCAACCCAATGAACATCACAATATCCAGCAAGAATCGAATTAGAAGAATTAGAGTACCATAGACCATGATTTTCAATTGTACTTACATATCGGATGATACATTTTACAACTGTCAAATGGCTTTCCTTGGGATCTGATTGATATCTGGAACAAATACTAACACTAAAAGAGATGTCGAATCTAATGGTTGTTAAATATAGCAAACATCCAATCACACTACGAAATTGAGTTTGATCAACGGATTTCCCTGCAGTATCTTTTGTCAATTTCGTTATGACATTCATAGGATTATCAAGTTGTTACCTGTATGTAATCCAAACCTTTAAACCATATTCTTGGAGTACTTGGTTTGACAAATTTAAATTCCATTGCTTATTATTTGGTCTGCAAACCCAGAAAAAAGTTCAGTTCTCCTAACATGCCCATTTCAAATTCTGATTTCATTAACAATGAGAATTGCTCAACACAAGCATCAGTAGTTCCTCCAAAGATTATACAATGAAGACAAGTTATTCTAGGAGTGAAATTTTAATAGTTGCTCAGAATGAAGACGAGCCATGTATAATAACTGCTCAACACTTACTATGCCACTAAAAATACCCTTCTGAGCAACTACGCACTGGCAAAACAGTGCTTTGAATGCCACCACTGGTGCAGGCTACCGACAATAATAATCCAGTGCCTGTTACTCAACAGGATCAACAACGGCCAAAGCAGTCAAGCCCATCCTGGAGGGTCCCAGCCCGAACAGAGGCACCCTGACTCTATTACTAACAATCGCAGGCCACAGAGATCTAGGAGAACACAGATGACAGTTCCAGGAACCTCATAGAATGAATGGTGGTAGCCTTAGAGAGAGTATCCTGCAGACGAGGCTATATGTCCACTAGGCGCACTCTAGAGCCTTCCCGATGAAATTCACAGCACCCCGAGGTCAGGCAGAATGTGCACAGCCTAGCCAGCCCTTACCCTTAGAAGTGAGGAATGACCTCCAACCTTATGAAGCAAGTCGGGAGCAAGAAATTTCCCAGCGGACGAGAACACAACCCGTGACCGACCTCAGGGAAACCCTAAACAATGGAAGAGGTTATAACCTCAGGGACAGGCTCAACCAAGTAGCCATGTCGCGAAGTTAGAGACAGGATCCTGAAGAGCAGGGGAGCTAGCTATGAACTTCTCTTGGAGTAAGGATATCACCTTAGTGAAGCCTAATCGAAACGACAGGTGATAATGCTCGAGGGGTAGCCCCCAATCCATTGAGGAGAGCAACTCCCGCATCCAATTAGGAGACGCAGAGCAATGTGGATCTTACCATTCCTTCGTCGTTTGTCCACAGCATCCGCACTGCTCGAATGCCACCAGGATTCAAAGCTCCACACTTGGAGGCGAAATATAATGGTACAAGGGAGCCTCAACAGCACATTGATGAACATGTTTTCTACATGGAGATGTTCGAGTGCCCCGACCACATCAAATGTAGAGCCTTTCAGTCGACATTGACCAGAAAGGCCTAGTCTTGGTTCAAAGGCATCCTTGAAGCAAGCATCTTGATGTGATCTCAAATTTGGAAGGAATTCATCATTCATCAAATCAAAATTTTCGAACACCCAAGTTGTGAATCACCCAAGACTTCATGTAAGAGATTCAAGCCATAACAATTGACCATAATGTCTTCCAGTATGATCTAATGGATTGAGTCCCATCAACTCAATTCAATTACCCTAGCCAAGATTTGATATCCCTAAAGTTTCACTAAGAATCCTTGAAGAGCCTTAGGTAGAACTCTTGGTCAAGTCACTCTTGAATCCATTAAGAATTCATTCAATTTTCTGAAGAGTGTTTGTAGAGTTAATTGTTGAAATGCAATACAAATGATGGACTATTTATAGGCTCAGCCCCTATTAGGATTAGGGACATAATTTGCCATCTTAAGCTAGCTTAAGACATAAAGAAAGCAGCTAACAATATGTGAAAAGTCCAACTAAAGTCAAGATTACAAAGCTGTAAAAATAGAGGACTAAATCTGAAAATTTCTGGACAGATTTCACCAATTCTGTCCAGCTTGACTTCCAATGCTTCCCAAGGATTGTTTCCTAGATGGTTCACTCCTCCTTGATGTCTTCTATCACCCACAAGTTGAGCTTTTTCCTTGGTTCATTCGCCATTGAAGATTGTTCCTCAAAAATTGTTGTAAAGCCTAGCATTTCTTATCTTCCTTGCACAAATGTGATTAATGCTTACCTTAACTTGGTTGCCCTAGCTCTTGTGATTGGACCTGCAAGTATCATAGGAAATGGATAACCATCATTCCCCATCACCTCAAAACTATTCGTCCTCGAATTGCCTTCATCGACATCAAAAGGAGAAAGATTACTAACATTGAATGTTGAGCTTACATTATACTTACCTTGGAGATCCACTTTGTAGGCATTGTCATTGATCTTGTCCATGATTTGGAATGGTCCATCACCTCTCTTTTCAAGTTTACTCTTTTGAAATTAAGGAAATCTTTCCATTCTCAAATGAATCCATACCCAATCACCACCATTGAATTTCATCTCCTTCCTTCCTTTGTTGTGTTGATTGGCATATCCTTGCGTTTGCATTTGGTTGTTTTCCCTTGCTTTGGCATGCAGCTTCTTAATCATTTCAGCCTTCCTTTTGCCATCTAAACTATGTATTTTGGTCAAGGGCAAAGGAATCAAGTCTAGAGGTGTCAAAGGGTTAGTGCCATAAACCATTTCAAAGGGAGAGTAGTGAGTAGAAGAATGCACATATCTATTACAAGCAAATTCAATGAAAGGTAAACATTCTTCCCAAGATTTTAAGTTCTTTATTGATTACGGTTGTAAGCAATGTTCCTAGAGTTCTATTCACTACTTCTGTTTGGCCATCCATTTGAGGGTGACATGTAGTGGAAAAACAAAATTTTGTTCCCAACAACCCCCAAAGCACTTTCCAAAAATAACTCTAGAACTTGGTATCCTTATCACTAATAATATTTCTACGAATTCCATGCAATCTAACCACTTCTTTGAAAAACAAGTTTGCAACATTATGTGCATCATCAATCTTTGAACAACACAATAAAATGTGCCATCTTGGAAAATCTATCAACAACCACAAGGAATGAATCCTTACCTCTCCTAGACCTAGGTAGGCCAAGTACAAAATCCATAGAAACATGCCCCCACGGTGCATGAGGAATAGGTCAAAGCATGTAGAGACCATGTGGTTTTATAGTAGACTTAGCCTTCTTACAAACAATGCATGATTCACACACTTTAATTACATCTCTCTTCAAATGAGGCAATTAAAAATGCTCCTTAAGAGTATCGAAACTCTTTGAAATGCCAAAATGTCCCATTAAACCTCCCCCATGACTTTCAACAACTAGCAACTTAATTAGAGAACATTTAGGCACACACAA
>JAOXNR010001277.1:0-10117 GCA_028571225.1 Parsonsia alboflavescens
GTTACTATAACGGAATTTTTGCTCCGCTTGGTTGGCTGCATGAGCACTGTAGCAAAAATTCCGTTACGGTAACGGTTAGAGGGCGCATTAAGGCTCCCAACGAAGCGCACCTCAGCAAATCAGTATATATATATACTATTGTGGATTCTTTTAACTCTTTTATAGATGACCTTCTAAGTCCTTTTCATAAAAAAAAGTACATTTCTCGATCATTTTGTAGGAAAAATTGTTTTATTTTAAAATACCAGGAGCATTATTAGTATTTTACTGTTCACCAATAGTTTTTTAAAAATCCCCTATTTAGTTCTAAAACAATTATTTCTTGGTTTTTAATAATTCTATTTTATAGAGTATTTTGTGTCTATTTTTATCTAGTTTTATAGTATTTTGTGTAGATTTAGTTAGTTTAGGCATAAAATTTGATAAATTCTTGTTAAGTGTTAATTTATTTATTTTTTTTATCTTATTCTGGTGTTTTTGTGTCTTTATTAGGTGATCAAGGGGAGCCTTATAGAGGAGATTGGAATCAATTTTGGAGTTGAAAAGTACTTAAAATGATTGATGATATTTGATAGACAGAATGCATTTTTGCCTAAGCAAAACAGTTTCTGCATAGGCAAAGCAAAAAAGTTACCTGGTCAAAGTTATTATTTTTTGACAGATTAGTCAGAATTATTATTTTATTAATTGCTTTCCTAAATTTGTGAGGAGTGGGATCAATTAATTAAAGAGAGAGGGATGTCTATGGAGGGAGGGGAGGGGGGGGGGGGAAGAAAGAACGCAAGTTGAAGAATTCAAAAAGAGGAAAAGTGGGATAACTCGCAAAAGGGAAGAAAAACTGTCAGAATCAGAATTTTATCTGCAAGGAAAGATAGAGAACAAGACTGGAGACTGGAACATGAAGACAAAAGGAGAATTCAGGAGAAGATTTTCTTACTTAGAATTTTTTTTTCTTTAATCTCTTTTTAATTCCCGTATCAGTATTATGACCAGTTTTTGTAACTCTTTTTTGATTAATTTTATGAATATGTTGAATTAAATATTTTTCTGGGGCATTATTGGAACCCTTTGCTAGAGTTAATTGAGTTGTTCCTTAAAGCTTAATTATTTATGCAATTGTGATTGTTTATATCAAGTTGTATTTAATGTTTTTCATTACCTGATCAACTATGAAACTGATTTGTTAATTTAGGTGAAACTTGGAAAAGGGAGCCTAAATTAGATCAATTGATATAGCTTATGATTAATAGAGATTGTTAATTTGTGTGTAAGATAGGAATATACCTAAACACCATAGGTAACCAAATTAGTGTTGGTTTTTTAATGCAATTGTTAGAACTCCAATTTACTATAGGAATATAGGAATTGGTCTTAATATTTAGATTCACTATTGATTTTGGAGAACTTAGTGAATAATTTGGAATCATGGGTTAACAATTACTCATACATAGTTAAGTGTATAGGTAGATTTATTAATGATAACATTGGGGGAAACTAAGTACCAAGAATTCATCTCATTGGTTATTTGAATTTAATTTATTCTGTTACTAATTAGGCTCTTCGGGAAATTAAGTTTCATGGACTTCCTTCAGAAGATCCACATGCTCATATCAGGAATTATCTGGATACCATGGTTGATGTTTCTGTAAAGAATACTACTACTGATGCACTGAGGCTGAATGTTAGTCAATTTGCACATGCAAGTATACGTGTCCATAAGTAATAAAGTGATCAAATGAGTATCATCTCATAAAGAGTTTATGAATAAAAACAAGTACCAATCACTAACAAACAACTTTCTACCCAGTCAAAGGAATCAAAAAGGTTGAGTTTTTGATATTTAAAACAAAGCAACGGAAATAATTTAGAAAAGTATAATAGATAAAAAGCCTAGGATTACAATTTCATCAAAGGCAAATTCAAGTGAGAAAAATCGTTTTCAACATATAAAGGTTATGCAAATTGATTAACCGAGACACATAAATTCCTTTAATTCTCTTTCAAGTAATTAAAGAACTTACATAATCAATTACAAAAGCTATAGGTCTATGCCAATGCAACAAGAATGACCAGATAAAGAACAAGTCACAATATGTTTATCCAAGGTAATTAGGTATATGTCTATCCTAATTAGGAATAAAATTAACACATCACAAGTCATTTCTAACAAGAGTTATTTGTTCATAGACCCAAAAATCAAAAGTCCTCTTTCAATTCCTAAAGGTTTTCTCAAATAAAAAGATAGCCAATTTTCTTAAAATATAAAACATGAACAAATAAATCAATAAGGTATAATCACAATATGAAGAAAAAAGATTTAACTCAAATAAATTGACTAAGCTACTCATCATCATCTCAAAACAAGATAAAAGACTGAATATAAAAAGAGCGAATAAAATTATGAGAGATGAGATGATTTGATTGTCTATAAAACTAACCTATTTATAGAAGATTAAGATGCTAAAACAAAATTAAATATTATAAAAGAAGTATTTTCCTAATAAGAATAGGAAGTAGTTTTCCTCTTTGACATTATCTTCTAATTTTTTCTCAAATTTGAATTAAGCAACTTCCAATTATTCCACTGAAGTTTATTTTCTTTTTCAATTTGACCTTTCAATTTTAAAATGTGTCAACTTGATCAATTAGTTTTGTATATTTAACAATAACCATTTAACTTTGTAAGTTTTGTCAATTTAACCATTTAACTTTCTCAATTTTTTCAAAGGGATTTAACCTTATCATGATTCATTAGTAGTTTTTCAAATTCAAAAAGTTCAATTGTCAAATTAGTAGATGAATTGTAATATAGGAAGTACTTATCGTATCAATAGAGAATTGATTATTAAAATCGAATTCTTTGATTACCAAGTACAAAAAAAAAAACAAAAAACAAAAAAATAAAAAAGGGATTTTGAATTGGATTTGAATTAAGAGAAAACAACTTAACAAAAAAATAAAAAGAAGAGTTTAATAGGATTCAAACCTAGTAGATATTGTGTTCGTTCCAACTTATGGAATTGATCATTGACACTAATAATAATAATAAATACAAAAATAGATAAGATAATTAAAGTAAAATAGGAATGTCTATGTTTATCAATTTTTCCTAATTTAGACTAATTATGAGAATCCACATTAACTAATCCCTAACTAATAAACAATCCCAGGAGTGTCTGCAAGATTCAATTTAATAACTGCATTAAAATCTAGGAAAACCTATCTCAAATCAACAAACTCTTGCATATAAATGTTTAATTAGATCAAATTATTTATTAGGAAATTAATCCTAATTGTTACTAGGCAATGATTCTATACAATTATGGATTTAAAACCATACACTAAGCACATATTACTTAAACACAAACAATCAATGGGCAATATCTAACAAATGGAAAAGGTCATAATGGAATTAAATCGGAAATATTTTAAATACCAAAATGTGTATAAAATCAAACAAGAACATAAGTCTCACAAATCTTTTAGCCGGAACTGCAACTAATTGACTAGATATAAAGTGCTTAGTAGCTCAGAAGTTTGGAAAACTCTAAAACTAGATGAATACATGAAAACTAAACTTGAATAAGAGATAATAAATAAGAATAACCCTAGTTGTTTAAATAGAAAACTTTCTCCTAAAAATTCTATTCTTTCCAAGTTTACAACTCTGGGAATCCTTCCTTCAACGATTTTCTTCATTGCCTTGACTTTTACTTAATATACTTTAGATATTTTCGTGGATTCTGACAGATTATGGAGATTTAAGATGGTTAGATACGAGTTTGGCTTTCAGTTTAAAGTTTGATTTTGCAGTATATGTTTCTTGTCAATGACTCTTGTCCCTCGAGTATAAGCCTTGGCCGAGGTTTTAACATTTCTGACCTTTTTCGTCAGTCTTCATTTTAATGTTGCAATTCCTTTTTAATTCTTTAAAATAGATCGGAATATATACGAAAACAATAAAGAACCATTAAATAATTAATTCATCAATTAAACATAAATTAAAGACAATGGAAAAATAGCAATTTATACACATGAACTATTTACGATTCACTCATAATATCTAAAAACTTTCTTTTCATCTATTTATATGTATAATGAATCTACGTGTCATCATTTCTACCCTGCCACCATATCCCACGGTGGAATCAAGCCATATTCTCAGCTTTCTCACTTGCATTACTGGTTAATGGCAACAAAGTTATTCTAAATTTATTCACATAAAAAAAACAGTAAAATCCACCCATATTAAATTTTATTATGCCTTTTATTTAAAATTAAGGATCAAAGACGACAAAATAAAACATTATAAACCAAAGTTAGAAAAACTACAAAAGTTCATGAACTAAAAGTACCAATAATTCATTAAATAATTAATACATCAATTAAACATGAATTGTAGACAAATTTAGTACATTATATCTATATATATATCTCTCTATCATTAGTGTTCACATTAAAGGTTATCCGTTTTGAAGGCGTTACGATCCCATAACTCTGGTGATGGTAGACACTTTAGTCCGGGCTTTAGATATATAAAATTAGTGACATTAAATGCTGAAATATTATATTAATTAAATTAAAATACTTAAACGAGAGAATTTCTTTTGTTCTTGAAGAATTTTTTTGTCTTTTTTGTTATAATTTTGCAAGGATTATAGTACGCTTGGATGAATGAACAAATTAAAGGGATTCGACCTTATATGTACACATGTTGGAATATTAACCATTACTAAAAGAAAACGCAATTAATTATGATTAAGATGTATACTGTGTACTAAAAGAAAACGCAAGCAACCCGGCCTTTTTCTCCCTTCCCGTCTATCTATATAAGATAGAAGAGAAGATCAGTTTTGTCATATCCTTTTAATTTGAATATCAGCTTTCAAAAAGATAGTTCCACAATGGGTTGCAAGGGAATTAATTCTCTCTTGATATTATGCATTTCCTTAGCTGTTATTAATCTTATGATTGCCTTAGATGTATCTGCAAGAGACTTGGCTGAGACTTCTACTACTGTTGAAACTTGTAAGTTCTTGGCGTGCATTTCAATTAGCTATAATAAAACCAATTTATTTTAAATATTGTTTAAAGAATTATGTGAAATGGTTTATTAATTTAGCTCAATATTGCAGCAAAAGATGTTAAGAGCTTGGACGAGGTAGAAGAACCAACTAATTATGGAAATGGTGGATACCCAGGTGGTGGAAATGGTGGATACCCTGGCGGTGGAAATGGTGGTTACCCGGGTGGTGGAAATGGAGGATACCCTGGTGGTGGAAATGGTGGTTACCCAGGTGGTGGGAATAGAGGATACCCCGGCGGTGGAAATGGTGGATACCCTGGTGGTGGAAATGGTGGTTACCCAGGTGGTGGAAATGGAGGATACCCCGGCGGAGGTAAAGGAGGTTACCCCGGTGGTGGAAATGGTGGTTACCCAGGTGGTGGAAATGGTGGATACCCCGGCGGTGGAAGTGGAGGTTACCCAGGTGGTGGAAATGGTGGATACCCTGGCGGTGGTAAAGGAGGTTACCCTGGTGGTGGAAATGGTGGATACCCTGGCAGTGGAAATGGTGGTTACCCCGGTGGTGGAAATGGAGTTCCCCCCGGCGGGGGCAAAGGAGGTTACCCTGGTGGTGGAAATGGTGGATACCCTGGCAGTGGAAATGGTGGTTACCCAGGAGGTGGAAATGGAGGATACCCTGGTGGGGGTAAAGGAGGTTACCCTGGTGGTGGAAATGGTGGATACCCAGGTGGTGGAAATGGAGGATACCCCGAAGGTGCTAAAGGAGGTTACCCTGGTGGTGGACATGGTTGATATCCTGAAGGTGGCCACGGATGGCATGGTGGTAAAGGTGGACATGGAGGAGGACACTATCACTACGGTTGTTGTGGCTATGCTGCTTATGGAGGATGCAAATGTTGGTCAATGCTGGTGAAGCTATGGAGGCAGCAAAGCCATGTAGAAAACCCTACAAATCTGTTGTAATAATGTTATGGTATGAAATATTAGTGTTGATTAGTAGGTATGAGACACATGAGAGTATCACCATGTATGTTAATCTCTCAATAAAACTTCTACTTTTATGGCAAAAATTTTCATCTAATTAATAGCTAATTATGGGTTTTTAAACTTTTTTTTTTTTTTTTTCTGTTTTACAGCCATCCCTTCGCTAACCCTCCCATTGAGGATCAACGGTGGCATATCACCTACCATTGTTGTATCTTAAAATCTAGACTTCTTGATCCTAAATACTTCTGCTTACCCTTTACGCTAGCAAGGCTTGAAAAGTTTTCAAACTTATGCTATGAAACTGATCTCATAATTTCAAGCACAACGGCATAATTAAATTTGTTGGAATAATATTTATATTTTTCTAGTTTTATAGGATTCTCCAAATATAATTATATATATATATAGAGAGAGAGAAAGAGACAGTTTTTACTTAAAATAATCAATATTATAGTTAGTGATGGGAGAAACGGGCATTGCCCAGATGAGTCAACTTAAACGGGCACGACCAGGACAAAGTCAATCCAAATATGTTCAAGGCCCCAACCTTCAATACCTAAAAGTCATATTCATGAGGTCAACGAGGAAAGGTGGGCAGCAACCGACGTCCCGGGTCACTGACCTCCAAAATGAGCTCATTAGAGGTCTTATCAGCCAACGACCTTCGACAAGGTAAGCTCCAATCCCTCTCATACATCTTCCATGCCGTGACCAGCTATGTGAGACTCCTAACATCCCCCATTAGACTACAATCACTCAATGCGACCTCTTAGAAGAGATAGTCGAGACCTTCGATATCCATGGGTAGGTCACAAAGTTGGTCTACAGGTCGGTTAGGGAGCTCGAAACTCTTGAGACATGAATGGCAAGATATCTAAACCGAGGGAAACTCCACGATTCTAGGAGCAATTGGCTGGATATGATAAGATCTCACATTTATCCTAATTGCCTACTGTCACGTAACAAAAGAGCCCTATCAAAGAGGTAAATTACTTCATCTTGATATGTGATTAATTACAATCAGTCTATGAACAAGGACAGTATTTTTGGAGTTAATTACACAAGATACCTTTCTCAGAATACTGATTTAGGCATCAGAGCTCTTTCCTGGGAGACGGCCCACTACGGTGACCTACTCCTTTTTCCTCTCAAGTTGTGATCGTCGACGTCATCACTTTTCGGGGTGACTCGAAGGCTACTTTCGAGCTCTATCCCTTCTGGCACCGTGTGTGGGAAGAAACATATTCCAAACAGCCTAGCTTACTTAACTATACAAAAAATAAACAAGAATCGTGATGGCTCAATCACAGCCAACACCCATTCAGGCACCAAGCCGGCAGGTCGCCCATTAGAATGCAACTACACACTAGAGAAATAGTGCCGGAAGACCTTGCCCCCTTATGGAGAACAACAATAAAAATCTGGGGCAGGTTAATCAACAAGAGCAGCCAAGATCGACACAGTTTGGATCATCCTGGAGGATCCATGTGAACCCTTCGCCTGAGCAAGAAAGATCTAGAAGAAGACACCTTGATCAGACCCGGTAACCCCAAACCACAAAGAACTAGGGGAATTCGAATAACTGTCTCGACAGACCTCCTAGAACGCATGGTGGTTGCTCTAAAAGGACTCTTCAGTAGAGGAGATTACGTGTCAACAAGACGCACTCATGTACCTTCTTAGAGAGAGATGCAGCCACCTCGAGATTAAGGAGGCCACATGCAGCTTGATCAGGCCCAACCTTCAGACACAAGGACCAACCTCCGTCCGAACAAAGAAGGTCGAGCACAGGGAAGGTTGTGGGGCCGGTGAGTCCCATTTGTGACCGACCACAGAGAAACCCTAAACAATGGAAGTGGTTATGTCCTACGAGACAGGCTCAATCGAGTCGCTATATCACGAGGTCAGAGACAAGAGACAAATCTTGAAGAGCAAAGGAGCTCGCTGAGAACTCCTTTTGGAGAAATGATACTCCCTTGACGAAACCTGATCAAAAAAATAGGTAGTGATGCTCGAGGGGTAGCCTTGAATCCACTAAGAAGGGCGACTATACCAACCAATCAAGAGAGTACTGTAAATCAGGAGATATAGCGCAATATGGACCTATCGAAACCCTCTCCCTCTTTATCCACAGCATCAGGACTGCTCGGATACCTCCAGAATTCAAAGAACCACAAGTGGAGGCAAAGTATGGAGGCACAAATTAACCACTACAACATAGAAGCATATGTGTCCTAGATGGAAATGTTTGAATACCCCGACCATGTTAAATGCCTAACTTTCGGGTTTACGTTGACCAAGAATGCATAATCCTGGTTCAAAGGGATCCTAGAAGCAAGTATCTCAAGCTACACTCAACTAAAAGAGTTGTTTCTGAAAAATTATCCGAGCAGCAAAAGATGTGAAAAAGATATCAATGACCTGTTCAACATCAGACAAAAGTTTGGTGAGAGCCCAAGAAACCACTGCAGTTGTTTCAATGGCGAGGCAGTAGAGATCGAGCCAAAGAATGATGCCATCTACATCACTGCCTTCAAGCAAGGATTGCAATTAGGGTACTTAGCAATTAGACCAGCAAAAGAGCCAGTAAAAACCATAAAGGAGTTTCAAACACTCCTTGAAAAATTAATAAAGACTGAAGAGATGACAGTCCAGAAGAAGATTCTAGTTTTGCCTCTACCGCTGAAAAAGACAATAAAGGGCACTAAAAAAGCCCTTAGGAATCAAAAAGAGACAGTGAAGGACTCTCACTCGAAGGGAGGGACCTCAGAAAAGAAGAAAAAGACCATTCCCGACCTCGTGACTACTCCTCTCTCAACCTCAAAGCAGAAATATCATGGAGAAGAAGGGTCTTCTTAAGCCACCAAGACCTCTCAAAACTCCCATGGCTAAGAGAGATCCAGCAAATTTTGCCACTACCATAAAGACCATGGCCCTCTCAATCAGGACTGCTTCAACCTCAAACGCTAAATTGAGAGGTTGGTAAAGGAGGGTGACTTGCAAGAGTTTATAGCAAGGAACATAGGCCCCGCAAATCCGCGTTCAACAGCTGTGCACAACTAGCTACCCCCGGTCAGTGAGATAAACACCATAGAAAGAAGGTCAAAGCAAGCTCGGGGGAAGATTCAGAACCCCTAATAGAGTTATTCCAGATTGGAGATTTCCAGGTACACAAATACTGGTCGACATTGGGAGTGCAATAAATGTCTTGTACAAAAAGGCATTTGACCAAATGGGGATAGACATTAGCTCGCTAAGTCAGACACTGCCCTCACCAGCTTCAATTGAAGCACGACCTATGCGGATAGGATTCTGTGGGTCCCAACTATAGTCAATGTTGCAGTGGGGTCACCGAGGTCATGGATTGGTTGGTGATCGATGCTTCCCAAACCTATAACACAATCCTGTTAAGAAGACGGGTCATGGACCTAAAGGCAGAAATCTCCTTACTGAACTATTGCATGAAGATCCAGATCAGAGGATCTTGGGTCGTCCTAGAAGGAGATAAGCAGCTTGATGCAGAGTGTTACCTCGCTAGGGGTAATACAGAGGGCTCGATGGAGCTCGAGCAGGAAGATTTCATCGACCTCCCAAAGGAGAATGATGAATTCAGAATTCAAGCCACCAATGGAGGAGAAAAAGTATTCCTTAACCCAGAATTCCTTGAGAACAGGATAAAGATAGGAGAACTTATACCCTCCAAAATTAAAAGGATGCTCATTGACTCCCTACAAGAATACCAGAAGGTCTTTGCCTGGCGAAATAGCGACCTCGAGGGGGTAGATCGAAAGATTGTGGACTCCTTTCCACTCCCGAGCATAGATCAGATGATGGACTCAACAATGGGCTATTAATGGTTGTGTTTCCTAGACTCCTACAAGGGGTACCACCTAATTACAAATGGCAATAGAGGACATGGAAAAGACCTCAGTCATCACCAAGGTCAGGACCTATTGTTGCACCAAAATGCCATTCGGCTTGAAAAATTCATGGGCAGAATTTCAATGAGCTATGCACTCTAATGTGAATTCACTTGAATTATGGCTGGAATTTCAACATCCATCTATCCAAACCCAAGGTCACTCATAATCTGAAATTTTGCCC
>JAOXNR010001278.1:0-10112 GCA_028571225.1 Parsonsia alboflavescens
ACCTTATTCTATTACTTATATGATTTCTTATGCTATTTCTAATACTCATCATTCTGAATGCTTTGTCATAAAGGATATAATAGATTTTCCTTATTTATTTAATGAGGTAAGTCAGATTCAAATGCCTAGTAACATACAATTCCTTCATAAACTCAAAGTTAAGTAATTTAGAATCAAGAGTAGAAAGCAAAGTATGCCTCCTCGAGAGTGCATCCGCTATCACATTTTTTTTACCTTGTTTATATTTGATCATGTAGGGAAACATGTCGATATACTCCACCCATTTGGCATGCCTCTTGCCTAGCATGGTTTGTCCTTTCAAATGCTTTAGGGAGTCGTGGTTGGGAGTATCATGAACTCCTTTGGTTCAAGGTAGTGTTGCTGATTTCTTAAGGACCTAACCAAAGCAAATAACTTATTGTCATAGGTAGAATAATTCAAGGTAGCCCCATTTAATTTCTTACTAAAGTAGGCTATAGGCTTACCCCCTTGCATCAACACCGCTTCTATACCCACCCTTGAAGCATCACATTCAATTTCAAAGACCTTAGAGAAATTAAAGAGAGAAAGGATAGGGAAATATGTAAGCTTGAATTTTAGCACTTGAAAAGCCTTTTCTTGTTCACTCTTTCAGCTAAACTTAACCTTCACCTTAATCATTTTTATAAGAGGGGCTGCTATAGTACTAAAGTTAGGTACAAATCTCTGATAAAACGAAGCTAACCCATGGAAAGATCTTACCTCACTTGCGCTTTTAGGTGTAGGTCATTCCTTGATTGCTTTGATTTTCTCGTCATCCGTTTGAACACCATTAGAAGAAACAACATATTCAAGAAAAGTAACTTTTGATAAGCAAAAAGAACATTTACTCAAATTAGCATATAGTCGCTCATTTTTAAGGGTATCAAAGATTAGCCTTAAGTTCTCAACATACTCTTCTACATTTTTGTTATAAACAAGGACATCATCAAAGTATACCAAAACAAAATTGCCTATGCACATGATTCATTAACCTCATAAATGTATTAGGTGTATTAGTTAGTCCAAAAGGCATCACAATCCACTTATACAAGCTATGTTTAGTTTTAAAAGTCATTTTCCATTCAACCCATTCCTTCATGCAAATTTGATGATAACCATTTTTTAAGTCAAGTTTGAAAAAATATTGGCTATCACTCAATTAATCTAGCATGTCCTCCAACCTAGGAATAAGGAAATGATATTTTACTGTTATCTTGTTGATGACTCTACAATCAATGCACATCCTTCACTTCCCATCTTTCTTTGGTACCAACAAGATTGAAACAACACATGGACTCATACTCTTCCTCACATATCCTCTTTGAAGTAGCTCCTCTACTTACCTTTGCAATTCTTTTGACCTATAAGCGAGCTTGTTTGGGATAGGTGCTCTCGGAACAAGGTCAATTTGATGCTCAATTTCCAATATTGATGGCAAGTCTCTTCGTATCTCCTCCAGGAAGATGTCCCCATATTCCTTCAAAAAGAGGGAAACAACACTATGAAAGGAGGGATTAGTGTCAAGAGTGTTAGAAAATAAAGATTCCTTATACGTCAATAGAGCCATATATCTATGATCCTCACAAGCACTCTTCACCTCTCTTGTTTTTGCAAAAAAAATTCAGTTTCTTTTTGCTCTTTCGTTTTCTTTTCACTTTCTTTTGACTTCTCTTTTCCTTTTCACTCGACTCTTTCTCCTTCTCTTTCCTCTCTTTTTCTTCATAAAATTCTTTCATCTTCTCCAAAAACTCTTTTGGTCTATGTAAGCCTCATGAGGTTTCAAAGAATTTAAGTGAATCCTCCTAGCATCAATTTCTTGGGTGAACTTATTTTTGTGTCCATCAAAGTCACTCTCTTGTCATATTGCCAAGGCCTTCCTAGCAACAAATGAGTTGCGTGCATAGGTACTACATGACATAATACTTCATCATTGTACTTCCGTATCGAAAATGGAATCTTCACTTGTTTTCCCACTCTAGCATCTCCACTATCATTCATTTATTGTAATCTATCTGGTTTAGAGTGGTCTATGCATGGAAGCTTCAATCTATCAACCATATATTTGCTAGTAACATTAATGCAACTCCCACTATCAATAATTAGGCAACAAGGATTCCCTTAAAACAAGCATCTAGAAGGAAATAGATTCTCTTTTTGTACCTCATCATCTCCCTTGGTTTCTGTTTCAACACCCAACATTTGCTGTCTTATATATGGGCTTGCGACAATGCGCAGAATCTCCCTACTCATGATTTATACATGTTCAAAGTTCTACGATGGTTCCAAGATCCCTCAGGATGGTTCAGGCTACTCTCAGGACATCATGACAAATATGTGGTGTTATCTTTCCATTGGCCAATTATAAATCTCATCCCAGGCAGATATTTAGACTCCAGGCTCTATCATTTCTCACTTGAGTCAATTATCAGTTGGCATTCTGTCAATGTTGCCAATCTTGATGTTAAACGAGCTCATCCTCATCTTAGGCATTGCATTTTGAGCCAGTTATGCAGGAAAAAATAATGTTATCCAGATACAGTTTCTATTCCTGAGACTCCACCAGAAATTTTCCCTTGGCCAGAACATCCATATTATGCCAACCTGCTGATCTACCTCAATGATAATCCTCAGCTACACTACTATGATGAGAATGGACATCGTCATTATCAGTATCTCCTTCCTGACTCATCCGATGATGATGACCCCCCTGATCCTGAGGGGTGGATGCCCCATTACAGCTCGGACATAGGTTTTGATTCACGTGTGCCGGCTGCTTTATGTCAAGAGATGATAGCTACTTATCTGTTTGTCGGCCACCATAATGCTTTATGTCAAAAGATAATTATGTGACTGTGTGTCTTTATGCTTTTCATAATGGAGTAACTGTTATACTCCGCGGCTGTTGGCCAGTTTGTTTGAATGATTGTGCTTTATTTCATTACTTTTAAGTCCGTGTTTGAGGTCCGTTTGAAGTTTTGCCTATATATATGTTGCTTGTAAGGCAGAATTAATCAGAACGAGTTAAGTCTTAGATAGTATAAGTTTTAAGAGTTTTTACGTTTGTCTCTTAAACTTGTATCCTGGTTGGTTTGTATTATTGTGGTTATATTTGTGGTATCAGAGCCAATAAAAGCACCCTTTTTGATTAGTATGTCACCTGTTTTCCTTTGATTAGTATGCTCTTAATTTTGTGATTGCCACTCTGTAGATCCTTCACATATGAGTTAATTTGAACACTAAGGAGAAATGTTGGCAGAACACTTAATCGGTTGGAATAGGTGTTGTTTTTGCAGAAAACCCTCATGTTAAAAGAACCCTTGTAGTTTGCTCTTGTTGCTGAGGAAGGCATTGTTATTGCAAACATTGGTGTGCGACGAGTTAGTTTTGCTTCAAAACTTCCTCCTAGACCCAGATGGCTTCCATGACCTCTACTACTACCTTCGGTTCTATACTTAATTTATCCAGAAGTACCTCAACCAAGATCCCCTGAGTTTATGAGATAGTGTATCACCTTGATTCAGAAAAATACCCTCTCTCTTCGTTCCCTTCTGTGAAACCTCATACCATTTATGAGAAACCCAAACCAGTTCCCATTCATCGTCTAAAACAAGTCTTTGGCCATACACCACCACTTGCCTCAAAAGACTTTGTTCAAGCCTCTCATTTTACTTCTCACCCACTGTCTGCTACTACTGAAGAACAATATATCACATTAAAATTTCTTGAAGCTGCACTTGAACGATGGAAAGCTGAAGGTTTCTCTCACATCCACTTTGGTGCTATTAAACTAGCACTCACACTGCATGCCAAGAAAGGACTTCCGAAGATATCCAATATTGCTCTGCTTGATTCCCGTTTCAAAAAATATGAATATGCAATCATTGGTACGGTACAAACCACATTAAATGCTGGAACAGTGTTCATCACTCTGTTTCCCAACTTCACTGTGTCTGGATGACCCCTTTTTGCAAAATACTTTAAAGGTTCAAATCCAAATCTCTGGTCTTGAGCTTCATAATACTTACATGGCCACCCTTCATCATCAAATGGCCTATAGAGTTCAGAACCACTCCATTGATATACCTTTACCGAGTCAGCTACAAAATGGCGAATCCTTATTCCTGCAGGTTGACTCCCTGGACACCCCACAGTGTAGCTTTGAACCCCGACAGCTGCCCCGTGAGCAACTTGAGACTGTTGCCAACCTCATGGATCACCAGCTATGAGAAGCACATAGCCCTGACCAAACTAGCTGCTCCTATTCAAGTTTCAGATCCACAGATATCTCCTCAGCTAGATGGTTCGATAAAAGTTATTTTCCCGAATTGATCTATAGTCTCTACCATTTTTCCTACTAAGCTCTCCATGATAAGTCCACCAGCACGCCGTCTATCGTCCCAATCTCTCTTACGATAGCGTTTTGAAAATGGTTACCCTCATGTTGGTCTTCGAGGCCAACCCAGTGGCAAGTATGATTACTATGTCACATACACCAGTCCTCCCCCTACTTTACCAGTCAGGCCTACTAGTTGGGAACTGCCACCTGATGCTTATCCACCACCATGTGTTCCCCCTGATCCGCCAGAGCCCTCACCTCAACCCTTTATGTTTATGGATGCTTCTTCCTCTTCCTATGATAACGATTTCCCACCTTTGACTCCTTTTGAAAAGGATCATAACCTCCATGCTTGGAAGATAAAATCCTCCACCTCTTTGGATGCTCTTGGACAAACAAAACCTCTATGGCTGCTAAGACCACTCTCAATTGGCAATGTGAAAATGCCGTGGCCCAAAATAAAGTTTTAAACAAGCTCATCCATACCCAACAATCTGTACAAACTCAGCTCTCAGCAAATCTTTCTCAAACTCAGCAATTGCTACAACTGATGCAGGATGCCTGAACTATGATTGACAACCTTCACCAACAGCTCAGTTATCTAGTCCAATACCCCAATGAATGGTCCCCAAAGATGGCCCAGATGCACCAAGAAAAGGAATTTCTTCAGAAACAACTGAATACTTTAAAATCTCAGTATACAGCTCTTACTCGAGATCCGGATCCCTTTCACATCAGTTCCCTTCCTATTTTCCCACAGCTCCCTCAAATTCGTTACCTTTACCCACTGTTACCTCAACCCCATATTCTTCTGCTTTGGCCTTATGGAATAAGCAACCCACAACTACCTTTTCTCCACCTATACCACCTGCACCAGCCTTAAGACCTCCGCCACCAACAATTCCCTCACAACCACCCATTTCACCTCAGCCTCCTCTACCTCCTCAACCAACTGCCCCCTCACAAAAACCATCCAGTTCTACTTATGTCCCGAATGATCCCCTTGTTGGTGCTTCATCCAAAGCACCCATGTTAACTATTGAAGAGGCTCCAAGCCCTATTGCTTCTTTCCTTAAAAATTTGGATCCCACTACTCCGGCAAAAATCCCCCATTATCTTGATAATTTTAGTTCAAGTTTGTCGTTCGAATCTAAAGCCAGATCTTTCGATCCCTTTGATGAATTTGAGATGCTCATGATGGCTTCAGATCCCAAGGTTGAAGAACCTGAAGACGAGTTTCCTGACTTCCCTGAAAGTTCCAATGCTCGAACTGCCAAACCACGAGTCTACACGGAACCCTCACAAGTCAAATTCACTTTAGATGATTTACCACCTTCCAGATGGCGAGAACGATTCCAGACTCTTTATGCTTGGTTAACCACTGACCTCCAGTAGAATGAATGGACTTATGTTCTCAAGAGGTTTGTGGCGAGATTTGATAGCTCCCTCCGTGACTTCTGGAATTCTTTAGGTGAATACAGACAGCTCTAATTTCTACAACAATCTACACCTGAAGCTGTCATTGACTTTCTCCGGCGATTCTTTATTGGGGAAATGATTCATGATATCACAACGGCTCGCACTGAGTTTCTAAAAATGAAATGTTGCTCCATCCTCCCTAAAGATCTGGAGAAACATTACGCCAGAATGTGCAAAAGATTTTATATAATCAACCAGATTGATGATGTTAGCCTAAAGCAAGCATATGTGAATTCTGTCCCAGAAGAACTTGTCGATGAAACTATGGGACTTATCAAGACCTCTAGATTGTCTTGGGAATCCCTTGCCCTTGGACAGATTTGTTCTATGATGCAAAAAGCATTAGACAAATTATGTGTCCAAACTAGGTTCTGGGAGAAGTTCCAAAAACATTCAGCAAAACTTGCTCCAGCCTATTCTGATAAGCATCTTCAAATAAAATGCAAGGAAGAATCTACTTGTCATTGCTGTCCAAAGCATAAATCCAGATTCAAACGACCCCACTATTTCAAACATTCCAAGTTCAGAAAAAGGAAGAAACCTCAATGGAAGTTCCTCCGTCGCAAATTCGGCTCCTAAGACAGATATGTGCTACAATTGTGGTCAAACTGGTCATTTTGCTAAAAACTGTTCGAAGAAGAAGAAGCGTTTCAAGCTCATGGCACAACTCTCACCTCATGTCTCTCCTGAAGAATTTTATCAACTCGAAACACCTTTTGATCTAGACACCTTACCCTCTACTGATACCATCCTAGCCCTTGCCCATTACCCAGACCTCCCCTCAGATACTGAATCTCCAAAAGAAGATTTAGAATTTTCTCTGGATTTTCACGCCTTTACCCACACTCAAGATATCCATGCTATCTCACCTAAACCTTATCCCCTCATTGTCACAACACTTCTCCCTACATACCAGTCACACTCCTCTTCTGCCCCTTCACTAGCCGATTCAACTACCCCCTTATCTATAAAACTAATTCTTTTATTGGGACATTGATTAGCAAAGTGACCAATCCTTGACCTTTAAAGTATTTAACTTCTCTAGCTTTAACAGGTGAAAGTTGAACTTTACCTTTATCCCATTGAGGGGCCTTAGCTTTACGAAATTTTGGCTTAAGCTCCTCCTCCTTGGTGATAGCTTTGGTCACTCTTTACTCCTTCTTAGGCCATGTTTTGGTTGTCTTAGAAGATAATTGGCCATAATTTGAAGTACTATAAGTTTTCCCATAGAATGCCCTTCCATTCTTCACTTGTTGTTCAATCTTGATTGCCTTTTGCACCATTTGACAAGTTTTATGTGCATGATGGTTATTTGTTTAGACAAAGTAGATTATGCGTGCCTAAATGTTTTATGAGGAGATTATTTATTGTTGAAAGTCATGGAGGTGACTTACTGGGTCATTTTGACATCTCTAAACCTTTGAGTATTTTGCAAGAACATTTTTATTGGCCACATATGAAAAGGGATGTTGAGAAAATATATTCTAGTTGCATTGTGTGCAAAAAGGCTAAATCAACAATTAAGCCACATGAACTTTATATGCCTTCGCTTATTCATAATGCATCTTGGTTGGATATTTCTATGGATTTTGTGTTGAGATTATCTAGGCTAAGAAGGAGTAAGGATTCTATCTTTGTGGTTGTTGACAGGTTCTCTGAGATGGCTCATTTTGTTGCTTGTGCTAACAGGGATGATGCTCATCATGTAGCCGACTAGTTCTTTGAAGAAATTGTGCGCTTGCATGGAATCCTTTGGACAATTTGATAGGGATACTAAATTTCTAAGTCATTTTTGAAAGGTGTTGTGGGGTACACTTGGGACTAAATTGCTATTTTCTATCACTTGTCACCCACAAACTGATGACCAAATAGAAGTGGTTAATGAAACTTTGGGGACTTTGTTAACGGATATAATCAAAGGGAACTTGAAATCTTGATAGGATTGTTTTTCATTCATTGAATTTGCTTATGATAGATGCATACATTTCTCTACTCATTGCTCTGCTTTTGAATTGGTATATTGTTTTAATTCGTTAACTCATTTGGATTTGATTCCTTTACCTTTAAATGAGATGCATAGTGTAGATGGAATGAAGAAGACGAAATTGGTAAAGAGCTTGCATGCTAATTCAAGTGATAACATCAATGCACAAAACCAAAAGTATGCCAAGCAACATAACAAGGGAAGGAAAGCCATGAACTTTGAAGTTCGTGATTGAGTTTGGGTGCAATTTCGGAAGGGGCATTTTTCACATCTTTGAAAATCTCAAGCTTGATTCACGAGGAGATGGTCCCTTCCAAGTCCTAGCAAAGATTAACGACAATGCTTGCAAGATCGATCTTCCCGGTAAGTATGAAGTTAGTGCCATTTTTAGTGACTTGTCTCCCATTGATGTAGATGATAACGATTTGAAGATGAATCCTTTGAAGGGGAGGGGGGGGGGGTGATGGAGACCAAGCTCCAACATTGCCATCGAGACTAATCATGAGGATGAGGGCATCAAGGATGAAGAAGGCCTTGATGACATTTATTCAGGACAAGCAAAAATAACTTGATTTTGTAGTCACCTTTAAGGAGACAAAGCTTGATAAAGAACATACTAGGAAGGATTATAACTTGTGGGTGATTCAAGGCCTTGAGGATGATGATAGGAGGTTTTTAAATGAAGAACAAGGTATTGGGGACCTTAAAGGTGAGGTTGGGAAGCCTTGGAAGGTTTGGAATGAAGTTGGGACGATGCAAAACTAGTTTGGCTCGGAGATAGCACCAAATGGATTGAACAGGGGCCATCCAGCCCTCTATTGTGATGATCCAACGCTAGATGGGAGCACCAGATGCTTATTGGAAATTTTCAGTAGCAATCGGGCCCTTCCATCTGGTGCTTCAACTTTCCAAGTCGATGTTGGATAAAGCCAACTCTATTGCAAGCCATGAAACTTGGACAAAAAGTCACAACTAACCGTTTTACCCCTTTGCAGTCCAACGGAGCAACATCGGCCCACACGAGTGACAAGTGACCGTTTCTTTCGAGTGCTGCTATCCGGGGTGTTGTAAGCCCTTACAAGTGACAAATTACCATTTTGCCTCTAAACGGTACCCCGAGGAATGATATGCTTGCGAGAGTCAAAAATGACCATTTACCACCTATGCGGCACTCCGGGGCACCATATGCCTCAGTGATCGAGCAAGGCCCGTTAACAAGCCACGAAACTTGGAGCACAAGTCACAAATGACCATTTTGCCCTAATGCAGCCCAACGAAGTATTTTAGGCCCACACGAGTGAGCAATGACTGTTTCTTCCCAATGCAGCCATCCAGAGTGTTGAGTGCAATTATGAGTGAAAAATAACCATTTTGCACCTATGACTCACTTTGGGCATTCTATGACGGCACGGGTGAGAAAATGACCATATTGCACCTAAACGGTACCCGAGGGCATAATATGCCCGTGAGAGTCACAAATGACTATTTTACACCTATGCGACACTTCGGGGCACCATATGCCTGAGTGACTGAGCAAGGCTCGTTAACAAGCCACGAAACTTGGACCACAAGTTAGAAATGACCATTTTGCCCCTATTTGGCCCAACGGAGCGACTTCGGCCCACACAAGTGACAAATGACCATTTCTTCCCGATACGGCTACTCGGGGTGTTGTAAGCCTTACGAGTGACAAATGACCATTTTGCCCCTATGACTCACTTCGGGCATTCTAAGATTGGACAGGGTGAGAAATGACCATTTCGCCTCTAAACGGTACCCGGGGCATGATATGCCCCCGAGAGTCATAAATCACTATTTTGCACCTATGTAGCACTCGGGGCTACCATATGCCCAAGTGACTGAGCATGGCTCGTCAGTGGTTCAGCAAGCCACGAAACTTGGAGAACAAGTCACAAATGACTGTTTTGCCCCTATGCAGCCCAACGATGCATTTTCTGCCCACATGAAATGGCAAATGACTGTTTTTTCCCAATGTAGCTATCCGCGGTGTTGTATGCCCTTATGAGTGACAAATGAGCATTTTTCCCGTATGACTCACTTCGGGCATTCTATGATCGCACGAGTGAGAAAATGACCATTTTGCCCTAAACGATACCTCGGGACTTGATATGTCCGCTGTTGGGATTTATGCCCAAAAAGGTTATCATTTTCTGAGAAAAAATGCATAAGACTATAATCTAAATAAGTAGTTTTATACATATTAGTATAACATGCAATAAGGTCCAAATTGATTTAAATAGGTGATCTGTGTGTTGGGACATTCAGCATAGT
>JAOXNR010001279.1:0-10111 GCA_028571225.1 Parsonsia alboflavescens
GTTAGAATGATCTAATTAATATTAAAGAGTTAATATTAATTTCTATTGCCAATAAATAATGGACCTAGAAAGTCACATACAATAAAGTCAAAGTTTACAATGATATTGGACTTTTGACCTTATTTGTAAAAAAGTACTAGTATACTCTGAAGCCCAAAATTAAGTAACAAAGGCTATAAGCTTGGATAATTAATTAATTAGTTAATCCTTAAGATTAGTTTTAGGCTTTTTCCTAAAAGGGATAATAAAAGGCCCAACTAATGGGCTTAGCCCATTAGGACTAGGTCTTGAAGGTTTATTTATAAATCTTTTATAATTACCCTAACAGTAATATCTTCTAAAATACAGAAAACAGAAACAAACGTTGTTTTTTTGTGTTTTTGTGTAGTGACACAAAGTCATTGTTTTTCTGTGTTTTTGTGTAGTGACACAAAGTCATTGTCTGCAGGACTCGTGTGGATGATCTAGAGGCTCAATAATTGGGGAGCTGATTAAGATAGTTGATCTACGTGATAAAAGGTATTTATTTTTAAGATAGACATAGAAAATAACTACAAATATGATGAGTGTGATACGAACGTTTTTCGTAAGTATTTTTATTTTTGTTTCCGCTGCCCGATTTCTTACATATACTTGGATTTTCCTTATGAAACATAAATTTGAAAGTAGACCTTTTATTCAAGCTTTTTATTCTTAGGTTACCACTCAATTTTCTGCTTCTATTAAACGTTTTAGATCTGATAATGGAGTTGAATTTAACGCGTCTCAATTCTTTTCTGACCATAGCATTATTCATGATACCACAGGTGTCTATACCCCTCAACAAAATGGTGTTGTTGAGAGGAAACATCAACACATCTTGGCTGTTGCTCGGACACTTTTATTTCAGTCCAATTTACCTTTGTCCTATTGTTGACATTATATTTTTCATGCTGTTAAGATCATAAATTCTTTTCCAACTCTTCTTTTGCAGAATCAATGTCCATTCTTTGTCGTACATAATGTCTTTCCTTCTTACAGTTCCTTTAAAGTTTTTGGTTGTCTTGTCTATGCTTGCACCATCTCAGAACTTAGACACAAGTTTAGTCCTGGAAGTCATCCTTATACCTATCTAGGACAACCTGAACATACAAAAGGGTTTTGACTTCTTGACCTTAAGACTAAACAAATTTTTGTTCAGGGATTGTGTTTTTATTAAAGTGTCTTTCCTTTTCATTCTTACTCTTCAGTCTTCACAAACCTCCGTCTCTCTTCCTGAGGTTCTACTAGATCCTTTCTTGCCTGCAGATACTTTTTCATCTTGTTCTACATTTTTTGCTGGTCATGTATCATTTTCTATAGACTTACCACTATCTGCAACACATTCTAATTCTTCTGAAAGTGTTCCTTCCTCTACTAATGTTCTTCCTGATTCTTCTTCTGATTATATGTGTTCTACCTCGTCTAATTCACATACATTTCATCCCATTAATCATGTCTTGTCTTATGAGAGCATAGCTCCTTCTCACCAATCTTTTGTTTTGAATCTTTATTCTCATCACAAGCCTGACACTTTTGATGAGGTTGTCTTGAATCCTGATTAGTGCACTACTATGGCTAAAAAACTTGATGCTTTAGCAGTAAATGAGACTTGGGATGTTGTGTCATTACCTGAAGGAAAAGAAGCTATAAGATGTAAGTGGGTGTATAAGGTTAAGCTTCTAGCAAATGGTTCTTTAGAGAGGTTCAAAGCCATGCTTGTGGCAAAAAGGTATACACAGCAAGGAGGGATTGATTATATTGAAACCTTTTCCCCTCTAGCTAAAATGATTACTGTAAGAACTTTTATTTGTGTTGCTGTGTTAAATGGTTGGTTTTTACACCAATTGGACATTAACAATGCCTTTTGCATGGGGATCTTAATGAAAGTTTGTATATGGAGTTGCCTTTGGGTTTTGATGATCCTAAAATCAATCTGAAGTTATCTGATTCTCAATTAGAATCAGTAAGAGGAGGTAATACAAGAAAGTGTGTAAGCTGAAGGAATCGTTATATGGTTTAAAGCAGGCTAGCAGACAATGGAACTTGAAATTGATAGAGGCTTTGGTAGATTCAAGCAAGTAGTGATCACTGTCTTTTTGTAAAAAGATCTTCTGATAGTTTTTTAGGTTTATTAGTGTATGTAGATGATGTCACTGTGGCAAGAAACTGTATGGAAGATATGGAAATGATAAAAAGGTTCTTACACGCGACAAGTTTAGAATCAAAGATTTGGGTAACTTGAAGTATTTTCTTGGTCTGGAGATAGCAAGAAGTTCTAAAGGGCTAAACATTTGTCGGAGGAAGTATACCTTAGATTTGCTAAATGAATATGGTTTTGTTGAAAGCAAGTCTGTTAGCACCCCAATGGAATCTAATGTGAACTTGAACAAAGAAGGATATCAGGTTCTTCACAACATCACAGAATATAGAAAGTAGGAAAATTTTTATATCTAACACACACAAGACCAGACATCACTTTTGCAATCCAACAACTAAGTCAATACTTGGATAAATCTACTGAGATTCACTTGAAGGCAGGGCATCACTTATTGAGATATTTGAAAGGGACACCTGGAGTTGGATTATATTTTACTGCCAAGAACACTTAGAACTTGTAGGCATACTCTGATTCGGACTGGGCAGGTTGTTCACTCACAAGAAAGTCTATCAGTGGTTATTCTGTTGTTGGGAGGTTCTTTGATAGCATGGAAGGCTAAGAAACAAACTACTGTTTCAAGGAGTTCTGCTGAGGCAGAGTATAGGTCAAAGGCAACTTGTGAAGTTCAGTGGATTCAATATCTGCTATCTGATCTAGGAATAAACCATAAGCAAGCAGTCCCTCTCTATTGTGATAATGAAGCAGCCATACACGTAGTTGAAAACCCAGTTTTTCATGAGAGAACAAAACACATAGAGTTGGATTGTCATTTCATTAGAGAGAAATTTCTAAACGGAGTTATTGAACCACTGCAAGTTAAAGCAAGTCTTCAGTTAGCAGATATATTTACAAAGCCATTACGCAGAGGATCATTACACAATACATTGAAAGAGTTGCTCTACAAAGACATTTTCACTCCTAGTTTGAGGAGGGGTGTTGAAATGAAGCTTCTGGACAACAAACTGGAAGAAAGGAAAGAAATATGGACCTCTCTCAGCAAAGACAATAGTCAACAAAATTGATAATTGTACAGTTATAATAGTTAGTTAAGTAGTAAGTCTTGTAATTAACATTAAGTAGTAGTTAACTTATGGTGAAAGCAATATTCTCATTCTGTATATATTTACAACTTGTACAGATTTTTTATCTCAATGAGAATTTCCATTTTACAGAAAACTCTTAATTGAAATTTGTTCTTCTGTGCTTGCTCTTAGCTTTTCTTCCTTCAAACTCTTCTTTGATTTTTGTTTTCTCAAAGATTTTGCTAACTTTCATGGCAATGTGTGCGCATCTCTTCACTGAACTATTCTATTCTTCTTTAACTTGTTAAATTTCTTGTTCTTAGTGGTAATCGGTATTGTGTGAACTGGAGTTTCTTTGATGTTGGTGTTCTAGAAATTTCTATGGTCACCTTTATTGATCTGATTAAATTATGTAATGAGATAAAATACTATCGAAAATGGGTTCAGGACCAAGGTTAATATTTTTGTTTGTAGCTCTTTCTGTATGGGTCGTTGAATGACACTACTGATATTGAGATTTGCAGAAATTTGAACTTTCTCTATCAATATCATTCAAGTAAAATGATTTAAATATACAACATAAGTAATGTATCAATAATACAACTCCTAAAAATAGGAGATAATATCTCAACTATATACCGTATAATCGTAACAACAATATCTGCCTAACATCCCCCCACAAGTTGAAGGAGACAAGATCTTCAACTTGTCTCGAAACTTTTAAAAGGAAGAACGAGACAAAGGCTTAGTGAGAACATCTGTCACTTGATCTTGCGCATGAACATGAGAAACTTGAAGACACTTATTTTGTACCTTGATCCAGTATAAAGTGAAAACCAATCTCTAAATGTTTCGTACAACCATGGAAAATAGGATTAGCTGTAAGATAGACTGCTTCCAAATTATCACACCAAATATGTGGACATGAAATAGGTAAAAAAAATTCTTTAAGGACAGATTGTATCCACATAATCTCAGCAGCTGTCGTAGCTAATGCACAATATTCAGCCTTAGTGGATGATTGACACACTGCACATTGTTTCCTTGAACCCCATGATATCAGATTGTCACCCAGAAAAACAGTCAAACCTGTAGTAGATTTTCGATCTTCTAAAGAACCTCCCCAATCGGCATCTGAATATCCTGAAATATTTAGGGAAAGAGAAGGTGAGATGAGCAAACCAAGAGAAACTGTACCCGGAAGATAACTCAAAGACTCTCTTCAAACCTTTCCAATGAGTTGTTGTTGGGGTGTGCCTATACCATGACAACTTATTTACAGCAAAGGATAAATCTGGTCGAGTAAAACTTAAATACTGTAAACCACCAACAAGTTGTCTGTACAGTAGAGGATTATCTAACGCTTCACCTGATGTGGTAGTGCATTTCGTGGTTGTACACAAAGGCGTGGATATTGCTGCCCAATTGCTCATCTCTGCCTTTTCTAAGAACTCCCTGATATAATTGGTCTGCGTCAAAAGTAAACCATGTTCAGACCAATTAGCTTCAATACCTAAAAAGTATTGAAGTCTCCCCAATCCTTCAAGGGAAATTTACGTTGCAGATGTGTGATCAAATGTTGAATAGCCTGCACGTCACTGCCGATCACAATTAGGTCATCCACATACATCAGACAAAAATTGATCAAATTCCCATGTTTGAAGAAATAAAAAGCAGTATCAGTCTTGGAACAAGAAAACCCAAAATCCTATAAAACAGAGGAAAGACATTGACGTCGCATCCTGGGTGCTTGTTTCAATCCATAGATGGACTTCTGAAGGCGACAAACATGATGAGGCTTCTGGGGATCAATATATCCTAGCATTTGCTCCATAAAAATATCCTCTGCAAGATCATCATGTAAAAATGCATTGGAAACGTCAAGTTGATTGACAGGCCACCCAGCTGAAACTGCCGTAGACAATATAAGCCTCACTGTGGTTGGCTTTACTACAGAACTGAATGTATTAGCAAAATCTAATCCAGGTCTCTGATGATAGCCTTTAGCTACCAATTGGGCTTTATATCTCTCCACAGTACCATCGGCAAGAAGTTTTGTTTTGAACACCTACTTGCATCTAATCACATTTTGGTCCATAGAAGAAGGTACTAAACTCCCAAGTACCATTGTTAATCAAAGCATATATTCACCAGACAGCATGTCTCCAATGTGGCTGCCGAACAGCTTGTGAGAAAGAAGTAGGATCTGGAGGGAGGGAAGCTTTGGTGTGTAAAGAAAAGGATTTTTTTGGCTTTAGGCATCCTTTTTGGGATCTGGTTTGCATCACGTGGGTATGACTAGTTGAAGAAGAAGGGGGAGGAGGTACAGATGATATTTCAATTTGATTAGAGGTAACTAAAACATGTAGGTTAGGGTGGTGGTTATTTTGAGTCTATAATGAGTCAATTTGAGCCTGTTGTGAATCATTTAGGTTCTGAATGATGATTGGGTGATTTAAAGACTCTGATTCATTTTGGGTCTGCATTGAATCATTTTGGGCTTGTTGTGAGTCACTTTGGTTTTGGATAATGGTTGAAGAATTAAGGTATGGTAGGAAAATATCAAGTGTGAAGCAGTTTGACCTTGATTTCTAGTCACTGAAACCTCACTCATCTTGATAGCAAATGGGAACAACTTTTCATCGATTAAAAAGTCTCATGAGACAAAGATTTTTTTAGAACTAGGATCAAGACAGCAATAACCTTTATTATTAGGACTATAATCAAGAAAGAATGACGGCTTAGAACGATCATGAAGTTTATGGGGCATATATGGGCGAAGCCAAGGAAAACATAAACAACCAAAAACTTTTAGAAGATTGTTGTCAGGATTTTGATTAAATAAGATACGAAAAGGGATATCATTATTGAGAGTGAGAGTTGGAGACGGTTTATTAAATAAAACGCAGTAGAGAAGGCATATGTCCAATTGGCGAACTATGCCCCAATCAAGCATGCCAGGTACAGAATGCTACATGTGCTTGAGGTACTCATGGTGACAAAAGAATATCCAGTTGGTAGAGTCCACCTTTATTCTATCCTTGAACCAGCATTTTCTAAGAAACCAAATCCTTCACCAAAAAGTAGTCAAGGAAAAACTCAATAGAAACATTGTTAGACCTGGTAAAGGAACTAACAGAGATAAGATTTGTTTTAGAGTCTGGAGCACACACTATATCACGTAAAAAAACTAATTGACCATGAAGAAAGAAAAATGAATTGCCAGTATGAGAAATAGGAAGGGAATTACCATTTTTGAGAGTGACTTCTTCAGGACCATTATAATCAGAACAGATAGGTTTCCCAACGTGGAGCCTGTCCAGTAACCAAGAAGACTGGCAGGAACCGGGGCTGAGGAGGCATGAGTTTGATTGGCTTGAGGACAGTTACCAAGTGGGATTTCAGCTGAAGGGCAGACAAATGCCTTATGGCCTACGCCATTGCAATTATAGCGTGTAATAGCACTTCGAGTAAAATTATTGGGAGCACCAGAATAAAAGTTTCCTCCAAAATTAGGTACATTTAGAAGATTGATAATAATTACCTTGAGGAGGAGCATGACCTAAAATTCCACCGACCAGGAGTTGGGGAAGCACCGAGATTTGAACAACCCCTTGCACCAGGCCCACGACCACGACCGCGGCTTGCAGAGAATTAACGAACTGAATAGTGTATAGATGGAGGAATCAAATTCCCATCACCTCTGTCTAAATTGAGTTGTATTTCTTCCTTCAAAAGAAGTCCCAAGAGATCATCTACAGTTGCACCTCCCACGCGATTCTCAAACGCAATCATAAATGGTCGATAAGGTGCATCGAGACCATCGAGAATTGCATTAATCAAATCATTAAGGAGTAAATCACATTCAAGGGCTATTAACTGATCATAGATGAGTTTTGCTCTATTTACATAGATTGTAATAGAGGCTCTCTGCAGAGAATAAAACAGTGACTCAAGTTCACGGATCTAGGATTTCAAGGCTATCGAGTAGGACTTCAACAGCTTGATCCAAGCTTCAGCAAAAGTCAAGACTCCTAATATTTGAGGGAGAACACTTTCCGAGACAGAAGAAACAAGACAGCTTAAGTCCAATTGATCCCGTTGCTGCCATGTAAGGTAATCAAGGTTCGAAACAACATGGCATCAACGTGACCAAACAATCCACAACCTTTGAGGAAAGGTACTATCTGTGTTTTCCAAAGAAGAAAATTTGTAGAATTGAGTTTGATTGGAAGTTGGTACGAAAAATTGGGATTAGGAAGAGAAACGGGAGGTGGGGATCCTGCAGATGTTCGAGATGCCATGAATGACAGAGAGAAGGATAGATGACTCTCAGTGTTTCAACCGATTAGGTTTTTGACGGCTTTGATATCGGGTAAAATTTGAACTTTCTCTATCAACATCATTAATGTAAAATGATTTAAATATACTACATAATTAATGTACCAATAATACAACTCCTAAAAATAATATCTCAACTATATACCCTATAATCGTAACAACAATACCTGCCTAACAAGATCAAAGGTGTAAATGGATCACTTTGTTATAACAAATAATGAAATTGGTGGTACAAATTTCAAGTGTATAAGTATAGCAAGAGCGATTATCGGAAGAAATTGCAAGCAATGGAAGACGATGCCTTGCAAGTAGAAGATTCGTCGTTTGATGATTTGTCCCAAGACTATTCAAAGAAAAGAAATGGAATTGTGGACCTCGAGAGAGACCTGGAGCGAGTTAGAGATCTTCTTATCAGCGGCACTAAGCAGCGGAAAGCTGTTTCGATTGTAGGGATGGGAGGTATTGGCAAGACAACTCTTGCTATGGGACTTTTCAATGAACCTTCAATGGTGCATCACTTCCATTTTTGTTTATGGGTTACTGTTTTCTAGCAGCATCAAGCCAGTAAAGTGTTGATAAGCCATTCACGAGGGCTTTATCAGCAATAATACTCTTCCCGATCATGTTTCATGTGAGACTAAAACATTTGAAGGGCATAAGTATCTAATTGTTCTAGATGATGTGTGTAGTACGAAGGACCTTGATGACGTCAGAGAGTGTCTTCCAAACGATGGGAATGGAAGCCGAATTCTAGTGACAAGTAGGCATATGGAGGTTTACTAAATCCGGATGATGGGAATGGAAGCCGAATTCTCTTAATTCGGAAGTCTCTCACCACATGAGTTCACTAAATCTGGAAGATGGTTGGAAGTTGCTTCACCAAAAACTGTTTGGTGAAGAAAAATTCCCTTCGGAGTTGGAAGAAACTGGAAGGAAAATATTTCAAAAGTGTCATGGACTTCCTCTGGCGATTAATGTGGTAGCAGGCATTCTCCATAAGATCAGTGGGACATTGGAATGCTGGAAAAAAATTGCAGAAAGTGTACCTTCACATTTTACTGAAGAACCAAAGCAATGTATAGACATAATTGGTGGTATGAGTTACTACCATTTTCCATCTCACTTAAAAGCTTGCTTCCTCTACCTGGGAGCTTTTCCTGAAGATATTGAAATCCCTTGTCAGAGACTGATTATTTTACGGATAGCTGAGGGTTTCTAGATAATTTAGGAACTGAAGACTAAGAAAAGGTGACAGAGGAGTGGTTGAAGATCTTATGGAGAGACAATTATTTCTGGCGAGAAAGGTGTCTCTTGGTAGAATTAGAGCATGTTACATGCATGATATCTTGAGGGACTTCTGCTTGAGAGAAGAAGTTGGAAAGCTTTCTACATGACTGTTCTGATACTTCTCATGAAAGCATACAGCACCCTCCTCGAGTCATTTTGCATTCTCGTTGTAGTTCTTGTTATCTCTCTGCTTCTCATATTTAGTCTCTTCTGTGCTACCAGAATCTTTATGAAGATTTCTATGTCAGACTCAAAGACTTCAAATTGCTCACTGTTTTGGACATCTATGTCTCTCATTTTCGCAGTTTTCCTCCCGAGATACTTCAACTTGTTAATTTGAGGTGTCTTGCGATATCCATAACCGAGGACCTTCCATCGTGGATGTCCAACCTTTGGAAATTGCAAGTCTTAATACTTCATCGATGTCTTGAATTAACAACCTTATCTCGGGAAATTTGAAACCTCTCACAATTGAGGCATCTGCAATGCAATGACATCTGCCTTTTGCCAGATCCCAGTGGTTCAGAAAATGATGGAAAAGGCCTCAAAGGGCTACCAAATCTCCAAACCTTTTCTAGATTGAGCCTTTCCGGTTGTACCTCGTGTGTCATTGAATCACGTCCCAATTTAAAGAAACAGATGATATGTGAAACTGAAGAAGCTTACACGGTTGAAAAATCATGGTCTTCTTATTTTTATGACAACTATGGTTCTCTCTGCACAATGAATGGCTTATGGTGTAACTTGGGTAATATTGCCCAACTGTATCATCTTGAAACACTGAAATTAAACTTCCTGAAAACCTTCGCTAAAGAACCACAAAGGGATTCCCATCCATGGATTCCCACCAAACATCAAGAAGTTGACTTTGAGTTTCAGAGGCCTCCCATGGGAATACATGAATAATCTTTGTTAGCTGCACAACCTAGAGGTGTTCAAACTTAAAAATTATGCATTCGTAGGTCAAGAATCGGAACAACATGAAGAGGGTTTCAGTCGATTAAAACTTTTGCTGCTTGAAACTGTTGGAATTTTAGACTGAGAAAGAAGAGAAAGCTGAGAGAACTTGCTTTCTCTTCTTTCTCAGTCTAAAATTCCAACAATTGGTATCAGAGCTTTCTTCTTAAGGGATCTGTGTGTAAGTTTGAGCAGTTATGCAGACCGAAGCTAGTTTCTCCTCAGTTGCTCCACCAGTGTTTGACGGAGATAACTATCAAACCTGGGCAGTGCGCATGGAGACATACCTGGAAGCTTTGGATCTCTGGGAAGCAGTGGAAGAGGA
>JAOXNR010001280.1:0-10111 GCA_028571225.1 Parsonsia alboflavescens
TCCGTAACTTGTCGCTTCAGCTCCTCATGTTGCTGTGGGGACATTCGGTAATGCGCTTTGTTCGGGAGGATAGATCCCGACATTAGATCTATTTGATGTTGGATATCTCTCAACGAAGGTAACCCAGCTGGTAACTCTTCCGGCAACAAGTCTGCAAATTCAGTCAACAACTTTTGAACTTCTTATGGAATCTCCAACTCGGCTCCACTACTGTCTGATGTCAACAAGTCAGTCGCAACTAAAGCAAAACAAAATTTGGACTCAGTTACCTCTTCTTCAAATTCCTTCCATGGCAGGCAGATAATTGTCTTCTTAATGTCAACCATTCCTTCTCACATGGGCTGAAGCACCACTCTTTGGCCCTTGGTTGATAGTATAATAGTGCGAGAATCCATCATACGTCACATGATTGTCGTATTGCCATGGCTTGCCGAGTAGCAAATGTGAGGCATCCATCGGGATGACATCACAGTAGATAGCGCTAGAATACTGAGGTCCAAACGAGAATTCCACCCGACATCACTCTGAAACCCTGATCTCGGTGTCATTATTTAACCACCCCAACCGGTATGGCACTGGATGAGGTTCTATCTTCAACTGAAGCTTCTGCACTGTCGTTTGTGAGATTACATTCTCACAGCTTCCCGTCCTCTTCTTCAAACGTTCTGAACGCCGTGAAGCTGATTGTGGAATCGAAAATTGCCCCGTATCTGAATCGCCTTGATCAACAACCAGCTCTGCTTCATAATCCTATTTTATTGATTTGTCATGCGATGTCTTCAATAATCAAAGTTTTTCAACCGTACAACAGAAAAGTTTATACTACCTCAATCACCATTTACAAGTCATTAATTGTAAGTTTTACTAAAATTGTGATTATATTTTTTTCTTTCTAATATATAAATATATATATATATATTTATGACTTTAATTAAATTAATAATATTTCCTCCGTCATTGAATATAAATTACCAGTCGTTATTTTATAAAAATTAAGGTAACATTTTTTCTTTAAAATATCCTATCATTATTATTTAAAAAATTTGAACATCATTAGAGGAGTAATATAGGAAAAAAATACCATCAAATACCTAATTAATTAACAACAATGATTTATAATTAGTGACAAGAAAAGTTAGTTAAAATAACTTATATTTAGTGATGAATGGAGTAATAATTAAAGATAAATATGAGAGATAATATGGGGAAAAATCAATAAAATACCTAAAAATAACTTATAAAATACTGACAGATAAGTATAAAAGTGACTTTGAATCAATAGAATGGCAATTATTCTGCACAAGACAAACTCAGTAGAAACTGGGCGAAGCAAAGAAGTAAGATGGCGGAGGAGGTGAAATTGTTCGGTTTCTGGGGAAGCCCATTTTCTAAGAGAGTTGAAGTTGCTTTGAAACTCAAAGGTATTCCTTATGAATATATAGAAGAAGATTTGGCCAACAAGAGTCTGTTGCTTCCAGAGTACAACCCGGTTCACAAGAAAGTCCCGGTTCTCCTGCACAATGGGAAGCCCATTGCAGAGTCTGCTGTGATTCCTGAATACATTGAAGAGGCCTGGAAGACCAATCCAATCTTGCCCGATGATCCTTATGACAGAGCCGTGGCTCGTTTCTGGGCCAAGTTTATTGATGAGAAGGTTTGTTTTACTCCACTAGTTTAATTTTCTAATTCTATATTTTCTCCATAAATGACTATTATTTACTTATCTTATTCAGTGCCTCCCTCCAATAAGGAAAGCCTGCCTGACCACTGGAGAAGAACCGGAGATAGCAAAGCAAGAAGGGGAGGGTGTATTAAAGTTTCTGGAGGATGAACTCAAGGACAAGAAATTCTTTGGAGGAAATACAATTGGAATGGTTTATATTATGGCCAATTTTATGGCCATTTGGGTCAGAGCTTTTCAAGAAAAAAAGGGGCTAGAGTTGCCAACAGAGGAGAAGTTACCCAGGCTATGTGAATGGGCTGAATTGTACGTCAATTGCAGCATGGTCAAAGAATGTCTCCCTCCCATGGATGACTTACTTAGTTATCTCCTATCTGTCTTGGCTCCCTCCAGAGTACAAGGCCCTTAAATGAACCCAGGAATTTCCTGTTTTCAATAATTCACTAGTTGGAGCAAATGTGCCTTTTCATCTTCATGAAATTTTAACCTCTTTATGAGATCTGTTTTTAAGTACTAGAGTTGTGGCAAAAAATTTTATATGTAATAAAAATCAACAAAATCATTATCAACTATTTCTAGGCACATCAAGATATATTAACTATTTCTATATATTGAGAATATTTGTTTATTGAATTTCTATTCTGATACCACAATAATTTACTTGCTTCGAAAGTTTACATCGAATTAGAGAAATTGAATTTAATCATTTAAAAAATATACATACAAGATATGTGTATATTGTCACTATATCTGGCCATATTTTAATATTACATGAGAATAACTAGAACCTCCCTCTAAATTTAATCACGAATTACTCAAAGTAAACCACCCTAGAGCCCAATCCCACACATTTATGAGATCTGATGTGCCTCCTATAGAGGTAGGACCGTCGATAAGTTTAATTCTATTTTTCTATTATTATAAAAATAAATCTTTGACTACCCGAAAAAAGTCAAATGTATTTCAATAAGAATTTTTAAAAATGACACATTAATTAACGTTAGTGGTTCTGCAATGTAGTGGTGGTTTTAACGTAGGGTGTCCACTATGAATAGATCAAGGGTGTCCAACAGGAGTCCATTGCTTCTCAAGTTAAGCTAGACTAGCCTGCCAGTCCTGGAAGAGCATCTCCAGTAGGATGATGTTCACGAAGGATACTTAGTGGAAAAATACAATAAGAGAGCACATCTTTCTATCGTAAAGAGACACTTTATTTATTGGAGTGCATATTTGGATATGCGTGCTTAACAAATATTTAGAAAAAGAATGAGTTAGTAATTAAGTCAATTATAATGATAAAATTTGATTTAAACACCTTTAAAAAAAAAAAAATTGAAGAATGAATGAGGTACAAAATAAAAAATACTTTAAAATGAATCTGTAATAGCTCGAACCTGCACCCCTTGAAAGGGTGCCAATATGCACTAATGATGCGGACTTGATGGGGATTCCTTTTGTCGAAGAAAGTTGGTTGCGGTGGTTCTTTATGAGGCTGGAGGTGAATTAGGTCCATTGGACCTTTCCAGGCCTTTTTCAGTGAATAAAATCACGGTCCAATTTGTTTTTCTTGTAAAAGTTTCGGTGGAAATTATATCAGATAGTCATTTTTTTATAAAATTTTAAAAATTGATCACTTCTTTAAAATTTTCAAAATATAATCACTTTAGAGTGTGAAATTACCTATTTACAATTTTGATATCAAAACATAAACCATCCAAATTATTTTTTCAAATAAGATTTTCTTAGCCTCCTTATTTCCTAATCCTAAAACGATTCAAAAACTAGTATTAAAATCCTAATAAAAATTACTAAATCCTATCTATTACATAATTGGAATCCAAATTATAAATCATTCTTCTTTTCCTATACAAATTCAGTCTTTCATCCTGTCCTTGTGTAGAATTTTCAATTTCACCCTTTTTTTCTTATTCTCTCCAAATTATCCTATAAACAGAATAAGTCATGAGAGTAAACTATTCATAAAACATCATGATTAGACTAGAATTATCTCAAATAAATACATTATAATATATAAAAACTAGTCAAATTATGTAAAAATCACTTGCCTTCTAATTTTTTCTGAGCTAATTTATAGATTAAGATAAAATAAATAAAGAACATTACGGGAAAGATAATCAAAATGATAAAAAAAAAAAAAATTAATATACTCATCTTCAAAATTAAATGTCTCATTTTGACTTGATAAAAAATATTAAAAATGGTTTTTGACTTTCATGGAGGAGGTTATCAATAAAATTTTATATTAAAAATTTATTAATTTCAAACGATTAACTAAATAACTTTTTATCTTTCTTGATAATCGTTGTGGTTTAAAGATAACTTTAATATAGGAATATTAATTATTTAAAAAGTTGTTTTAAAAGTTAAGTAAATATTAAATTGGAAGGAAAAAAAAAAACTCTACTAATATGTCTTTGATGAGTATGAATGATTGATATGGTGGAATGGACTTCTTCTTTTTTTCCCCTTCTAAAAAGAAACTTGTTAAGAAATTAATTACAGAGGGACCGTTTCCCTTCGGAGACAGTTGAGTAGATTGAGCAAGAACGTGGGAACAAAATTTTCAAATTTAAAATGTCATAATTATATTTCTCGATTAAATCAGATAACTACAACTTGACTAGACTAGTTTGCCTCAAGTTAAACTCACAAGAGGGGGTTTACCCAAAACACATCCTAGGTCAGTTACTGCAGTTTTCATGATAATTCAAGAAGTAATGAAACAGCTTAGTGAGAATTAGGAATAGATAGGGGTGTAAATGAGACGAGATGATTCGGGAACAATTCGGACTCGATTCGGTGAAAACTCGAATTCGACTCATTTGAAACGGGCTAGGGCTCGGCTTGATTCGAACTCGGCTCTCTTATTAAAGAAGTCAAGCCGATCCCTCATATTTTATTGATAGTTGAACATCTCAAATCCTTTTTATTTTTGGAACTGCAAAATTTTGAAGGTCTTCTTCACCCTTCTACAATCTTTTAGTCTTTGTTCATTTCAGATTTCCACAATGCAGAATTGAATTTCCATTATATTGTTAGTCTAAGGCATAGAATGAGAAACTGTGTGCATTGATGGATTAACATTACTCATTCCCATTTTCTTTTTCTTTCTAATCTCAGTAGTTAAATTCTTTTCTTATTGGATTGAAATGAATGTGATGTAACCTATTTTGGAGCAGAACAGAAAATTGGACATATGACGAAGGTCAGTCTAGAGTTTGGAGGTGAAGTGGAAATGCAGGTAATTCAACCAGTGTCTGCTGATGTGAGCTTTGCTTCTAATCATTTCCCAAGTATAAATTGGGGCCTGAGTCATTATTTTTTAACTAAAATCTCAGTTCAATATGCTCTGAAATCCTCAAGTTGTGTCAAGCCAAAGACATTCTAATTCTCTTAACCACGTTCAGTAAAAAATCTTATCTATAGTCATGGTTACTTTTTATTTGCAAATCAATATTCACTGAACTTTCTTCGAAATATTGATGTATGGGGAAATTCGAAAGATGTTCATAAGCTTCGAGCTACTTAAGGATTTTATTCTGCACTTTGGCATGTTTGGGGTTTTTTGGTTAAGTTTGTTGTTGGGAAAGACCATTGATCTGACCATTTTAAGTTTTTAACCTTGACAAATATTACTTAGAATGCTTATAATATATTCTTTTCAAACAGGGGTTGTTATTTCCATATTGGTGGAAAGATGAAGCTTGGGATGTCAATAAATGGAGCCTTTAACGGAAAGATGAAGCTCATAATGTCAATAAATGGAGTCTTTAAAATAGCATTATCCAAAATGATGACATATATGTATGAAAAAATGAATCTCTTCAGTTAGCATTTGAACTGGGATGATGTAAATTTTTTAACCCGAGTACCTTATCTATTGAATGTATTGTATAATTCTATTTTGAATTTTAAATATTATTATTATAAAATTGAAGTTAAATAGCTTTTTTTAAAAAAACTTACACGAGTCTCGAGTCGAGTTTAAACGAGTCTGATTAGAATCGAGCTTTAACTTGATTTTTGAATATTTTTTTATAGGCTCGAGCCCGAGTTGACCATTCTTCATTCTTCACGAGTCAAGCCCGAACCTAACTCTTTAGATTCTTGAAAGCTTGAAACCGAATAAGATCCTGCTAAAATATAAACGAATCGAACTCAAACCAAATATATTTAGGGTCGACTCAGCTCGTTTACACGAGGAATAGAGGAGGTCCCTTAAAACAGTAAATGACACAGCTCACTGAGCAATAGTGCCAGTAGTGGAGTGCATCAATTATTGTGGGTCAACAAAAGTCAAATCGTTTCAGAAATACGGCAAAAATTAGTTTGTCGTTTCATATAATTACTAATTAGAGCGCTAGTCTTCAGAATTAGTTTGTCAAAAAGCAAGTATTGCTAATAGCCATACCTCGATTTTTAATGTGTGGTCTTAAATTATTTGGAGTTTATCTTCTGCATCCCAGAAAAATTTATATAAAAGAGACCCTGAATCAATAGAATTCCCATTATTCTGCCGCATAAGAAAAACTCAGTAGAAGTAAGATGGCAGAGGAGGTGAAATTGTTGGGTTTCTGGGCAAGCCCATATTCAAAGAGGGTTGAGGTTGCTTTGAAACTCAAAGGTGTTCCATATGAATATATAGAAGAAGATCTGCCCAACAAGAGTCCGTTGCTTCTCAAGTACAACCCGATTCACAAGAAAATCCCGGTTCTCCTGCACAATGGGAAGCCCATTGCAGAGTCTGCCGTGATTCTTGAATACATTGAAGAGACTTGGAAAACCAATCCAATCTTGCCCGATGATCCTTATGACAGAGCCATGGCTCGTTTCTGGGCCAGGTTTATTGATGAGAAGGTATAGTTTTAATTTCTTAGTTTGTGTACTAATTATTCTCTCCATAAATGACTATTAACTATTTGGCTTAGTCAGTGCTTCCCCGCATTGAGAAAAGCCTTGCTGACCACTGGAGAAGAACAAGAGGCAGCAAAGCAAGAAGGGGAGGAGCTATTAAAGTTTCTGGAGGATGAACTTCAGGGCAAGAAATTCTTTGGAGGAAATACAATTGGAATGGTGGACATTATGGGGAATTCAATAGCCTTTTGGATCAGAGTTTTTCAAGAAGAAATTGGGCTGGAGTTGCTAACAAAAGAAAAGTTTCCCAGGCTATGGGAATGGACTGAATTGTACGTCACTTGTAGCATCTTCCAAGAATGTCTCCCTCCTAAGGATAAATTAGTTAGTCGTTTCCGTCCTCACACTCCTTCTTCCTCGCAGGGACCTTAAATAAACACAAGAGTTTTGTGTTTCAATAATAATTTTTCTAGTTGGAGTAAATTTGGCTTTTCATTTTCAATAAATTTTTAATATCTTTATGAGATCTGTGGCAATTTTTTATACGTAATAAAAATAAACAAAATCATTATCAACTACCTCCCTTCATCTCAATTCATTAAAAATTTTCTATTTCATTATATTTTTGTTTACTTGACTTTCGCTCCGACTCCGATACCAATCCTTTCAAAGATTAAGAGATAGAAAGAAATTGAATTTAATCTCACAATATAATATAACAAGGTAGTGTAGATTATCACCGTATCTGAACAATTTTTTAACATTCCATGAGATTAACACATACTTTTAGATTTAATCAAGAATTAGTCAAAGTAAACAATCCTTTAATATTTGAGAAGGCCCCCATTATATTTGATCTGATGTGCCCGGTCGGTAAGGTGTTTCCCTCAATTCTAACACCGAGGATAAGAATGAAGACTCGGTCCCATGTTTTAAGAGTTCACCAAAATCTTAATCAAATCCAAGGCCAAGGGAAGGATAGCAAACAATTTTCTATAACCTTTAGTTTAATGTTAAACATTTTTGCATTATTATAATAAATAAATCCTTCATCCTTGACTACCCAAAATGGTCAAATGTATTTGAATAAAACCTTACAAAAACGACACATTAACGCTAGTGGTGGTTTCATGGAAAAGGGAAATTTAAGATTTGTGAGAATTGAAGAGAAAAAGAATGAAACAATCGTAAAACACTAAATCAATTCTAAAATTATATATTATAGGTTTGTATTCCCATGCCTTTTCAGTGAATAAAGTCAAGGCCCAATTTACTGTATCTCTAAAAAATTCTCATGGCTACAAATATTTCCCAATAAAGTATATGGATCGATTTAGATAGCCCACAACACAGTTTCCATTTTGTATTTCTAGAATTACGATAACTATTCACATTAACAACTTTTTAAAATTAATACAAATTTTATTAAAAATACTTGCAGTAAACAGAAAAAAAGAAAATAATAATAAAATAAATAGAATATTTTAGATTATACTGTTTTCCAAGTAGTTCTTGGATATCACGACGAATTTTATAATTTGAAAGATGAATCTGCCGTGAAACAGAAGTCTCATTGGGCCTTAGCAGGCCCACCCCAATGAATAAAGTCATGGCCCAATTTACATAGTATTGTGGCTCAATTTAAATAGCCCAATATTTTTTTCCAATTAATAATAATTTTTTAATAATACTTGCAGTAAACGGAAAATAAGCAAAAATAATAATAAAATAAATACTACAAAACTTGCATATAAGGGCTAGAGGAAAGAAAATTCAAGTCTTTTGATAAATCCCACAAGTTAGGTTACTTCGAGACGAAGAATTAGAAAAAGTAAACAATATTAGTATTATTTATTTTGATGGGGAAAAAAAAAAAACTTTAATTGCTGTTTATATATAGGAAGTGGAGGTGCCAGGTAGGAAATGAACCTTAGAAAGATGGAAGAAGTGATATTGTTCGGACATTGGGGAAGCCCTTTCAGTTGCAGAGTTGAGATTGCTCTGAAATTGAAAGGCATTGAGTATGAATTCATTCTGGAAGATTTGTCCAACAAGAGTCCACTTCTTCTCAAGTACAATCCTGTTTCCAAGAAAATCCCAGTTCTCTTACACAACGGGAATCCTATTACCGAGTCCACTGTAATACTCCAATACATTGAGGAGACCTGGGAAGGTAATTGTCATATCTTGCCAGAAGATCCTTACGAGAAAGCCAGTGCACGATTCTGGGCCAGGTTTGTAGAGGATAAGGTATGCTGTAAGGGTCCATATTCTTATTCCTTTTCTTCAGAATTGAATAATATGATGTATGTTTTTGTGATGCAGTTGATGCCTGCGCTGTGGACAACCTTCATGGTCGTAGGTGAGGGAGAAGAGAAGGTGACGGAAGAAGCAAGGGAGCTCCTGAAAGTTCTTGAAAATGAACTTGGAGAGAAGAAATTCTTTGGGGGAGACAGTATTGGGTTTGTGGACATGGTTGCCAATTTTGTGGCCTTTTGGTACAGAGCTATCCAAGAAGCTATGGGAATGGAAGTGTTGAGCCAAGAGAAATTTCCAAAGTTGTGGAAATGGGCTGAGGATTTTGTGAATTGTGACATTGTCAAGGAAACTCTGCCTTCAAAAGAACAATTTCTTGCCAATTTTCCCCCACAATATATGGGAGATCATATTGTTGCTCTTTTCAAATCTCGCTTCGCGCCCGCAGGTGCTCATTGAAGATGAAGAACTTGCAGAAAACAAAGGGTTTCTTTATTTGCGTGAAAAATAAATGAGCAAAATGGTGATGAATCTTCTGTTCAGGACTCGGTGAGGTTTCAGTTCTCTCAACCTCATTTTTGTACTTGAATGAGGCCTTCCTCGTTCCATCTTTGTCATAATATGTATTCTGTTCACCTCTGTTTAATATTAGCGAAATCTCTTAATCACAAAAAAGACAATGGAATGTACAATCTAAAGTTTGATTAAAAAAAATCTAATATATATATATGTATCATTGTTTTGTGGACCGGACCGGCCGGTCCAATCTAGAACCAGCCAGTTGACCGGTCCGGTTCAAGGAAAAAACTTATTTTTAAAAAAACAGGTGGATTTTTAGCAAATTAGTAAAAATCGGCCAGTTTGATAATGAACCGACCGGTTTTCCGTGCTCATACAGCTAACCAAGCGGAGCAAAAATTCTGTTACGATAACGGTTGGAGCGTGCATTAAAGTATCCTCTGGAGCACACCTTAGCAAATCCGTATATATATATATATCTTCTGCGAAATTTTTTTTTTTTTCAATCTGTAAACCTTATAGTCGCGACTATTGAAAAAAAATGATTTAGCATAAGATTTCCTTTACTTTTCCTTCATAAACAAGAACACACCACAGCATTCCTCTCTCTTTATATATATATTCAGGAATGCTACTGTGTGCTGCATAACATACAGAATTTATATGTTACGGATCAAAATGATATCGTTTTATCAGGTTTTCAATACTGTTCATGCCAAAATGATATCATTTTGATCAGTAACACATAAATTCTATATGCACACAAGAACATTTATATAT
>JAOXNR010001281.1:0-10110 GCA_028571225.1 Parsonsia alboflavescens
ATTTTTGCACACATGATTCCTTAACAACTTCAAAATCCATAAAAGCTATCACAAGACTCATAGAAGTAGAAGATATGCTTTCTCTGATCAAGTAATCATCATGCCCAAGAAATTCACAAATAGCAACTTCATCATGAACATCACAATCATTTCCACAATCATGCTTAGCCTTGGAAATCATGTTTTCGTGCTTAAAATTCAACATTATATGACCAAGAGGAGATAAGAGTGTATCACTTTAACATAGCACTCATCATCTTGTTGTCCTTGTCTTCCTTAAGCTTGTTTAGGCCTTCAAAAACCTGAAATTTTGGCACACGAACACTAAAAAAGAGTGGTCAATGTTAGAAAGGGGTGTTGAAATCTCCTTGTTTCTCTTGAAGATCAAAGCACTCTCATTTTCTCTCCCTTTCTCATAAGCATTTTCATTTTCTTTACTCAAATCTTTTCAATCACAATCTCATTTTTCATCTCCTTTTGCTTCTCAAGAACTTTATCAATCTTATGCTCTCCTTTTTCTATTCTCTCATCTTCTTTTTCTCTCTCATTTTCCGCAATGGTAATTCTTCTTTCACTTCATGAGACTATTCTCCATCATATCTCATTTGTACATGTTGAGCTTCCAATTGAACAAGTGTCATATGATCACTTTCTCCCTTAACTTCACATGGAAACTCTTGGACTTGCTCATTTCTAACAATTTCTTGAAGACCCATTTTGCCTTTCCCTTCATTGGTAATTGAATTGTCTTCTTTTGAACTCTAAGCTCTCCCATGTTGGATAATAAGAAGTTTTATACCTATGTTCATTGCACTTAGTTGATGAAGAAGTGACATGACTTGAGCTTTCATAAAATCTTCCATTTGATGACCTCTTTTTCTCCATGTTTCTTTCAACTTGGATGGCCATTTGTACCATTTCCTCAAGATCAACAAAGTTTGAGGTTCTACTCTTTCTCTAATCTCTTTTCTCAACCCTTTGAGAAATATAGCCATTGAAGCTTCTCTATCCTTTTTAATGGTAGTTCCCTTCATGGCTAACTCCATTTGTTTCAAGTAGTCCCCAACACTCTTGGAACCTTGAGTAGTGGATATGTATCTATCCCTCCTAGGCCTCTCCTCAACTTCAAAGTCATAATAGTCATCATGATTTACTTGTTGTCTCCTTCTTCCAACTCTTCCATTTGGCACATACTCCTTAGAGGAACAAGGTTGATATTCATCTCCCCTTCCTCTTTGTTGCACATGTCTTCTAGGAGTTTTAGATTGGAACTTATCTACCCTTCTTTCAAAGTTATCAACTCTAGACTTCAAGTCCTCTCTCATGTCCTTCATGTTGTTTGAGATTTCACTTGTCATTTGCTCCATTCGTCCCATGAAATTGCTCCAACAAGTATTCATGTCATTCTTTTCAACTTGTGAAGAACAAGATGCTCCTCTTGTCATGTTGTACCTATAAGAAAGAAAATACAAAAAATAGGGAGTTTGTATATGTCCTCACCAATCACTAGTGTTTGTCACTCAATTTTGGCTTTTTCTCACTCAATTGAACAAGCCCCTTGTCGCCATATTCCACTCTAACTCCTCTTTCAAGTTCTTAAACAACTCACTAGTACAATGCAAATCACAGGTAAGAATGCCAAATGATCCACACAAATAAATTCAATTCATCAATTGATGATCACCAAACAAAAACCAAGAGAATAGACTTTCAAAGAAATAAGGTCAATCAATTTAATGCAAATCAACAAACACTTGGAATCCAAAGAAATTTTCAATGAGGCATTTTATCAAACACCTTGAGGACAAAAATTGTAACCTCAAATTTGCATATGTAATTCAACAATTCAAAACCTCAGATCTCAAATTGGCATAAACAATAGGTAAATCAATTCCAATTTATCAACAATTCAATCACTACCCAAGAATAGTTCAATAGCACAAGAGCTTTGAACTTGAATTCAACAAACCCACTCGATTTTTCACACTTTTTGTTTGGCACTTTTGTGCAGGAATTTTCTAATGCTCTGTTTTTTTTTTTTTTAGCTTTTAATCATTCCTTTTTTCAGTTTCTCTTTTGCAGAGATAGAAGTAGAAACACCAAACACATAGAATTAGCCACTGTTTTTGGCCTTATTCTTAATTCCCACAATCACAAAGAGATCACAAGAGAAGAAGTAAGACAAATGCAAAGAACAAAACACAAATCACATAAGATCATCATATTTCAAGGGAAAAAAATATGATCTTAACACTTAAAACAAGAAAGCAAGTAAGATGTCAAACCTTTGATCATAACCTAGGCTCTGATACCAAAATATGATGTGATTCCTTGAAGATTGAAGGTTGTCAAGGTTCATACATTCAAAGAAAAGAAGAACTCATCAAAGGTTCAAGGGTAATTAGATTGACCTTTGTTGGTAATTCAACAACAACCGATCTCTTGATTTGGTAGACAATTCAATACCTCACCCCAAAGTTATTGAACGCCCTAAATGTAGTGACCTAAGAACCCTAAGAAGAGCTCTCAAGAACACTCATAAAAGATCATGTTTGATCTTTAAATATCATCACTCAAAAGAGACTACATGTTTGTGGGTTTTTTGTCTTACAAAGATAAGGAAAGATATATAGTCCCAAAGCCCTAATAATTCATGGGTAAGGTAACTATAGATGATTACAATTAAAACATATCAAAAATAACACGAAAAAGCATTAAAAGTCAAAGAAAACAGCAATATGAGTGGCTGAAACAGTTCTGGATGGTGCACCGGATGGTAACCGGAATGGCAGCTAACCGGATTATTTGCTAAGCCAGTGCTGGATGGGACTGATCAGGTGTCGAATGCCCTATTATCCAGCTTTGCTTCTTCTTCTTTCGCCCTTTGTTCCATGCCTTGTCTTACCTTCAATTTGTACTCTTTTGGGACTTGAACTAGGGTCTTTTAGGCACATTTCTAATCTCTCCATCTTCCCAAATGTCTCTTCAATTTGGTCTTCATCTACAAGCTTAACTTCATGGAACATGGCATCATCTTCAAGTTGATCTTCCTTGATTTGCATCAATGCTAGCATTGCCACTTTCATCTTCAAGGCAGCATTCTTATACTTGAAGTACAAGTCTTTAAATGCATTAACTAACTTCTTCATCTTGTAAATCTTCAATCCATTGGTTGAATCTCCCCTTGAAGCTCCATCTTCTTTAGAATTGAACTTGAATCTTCTCATCTCCTCATTTGGTAGCTTCCATGAGTTCTCCAATGTCTTGATAGCTGATATCCATCACCTTAGCTAAGTGATGAACACTAGAAGTAGTTAACCAAGAACGGTAGAAGAGTTTTTATGAACACTTAAAAAACTACAGTTTGATCTAAAAGGATTCACTCAAGTTTCAATCATGCTGTTTGTAAACGTTGTTCTCAAAATACAAATGAAGTCTTATTTATGCTCTAAGACTCAAATTAACCTAAAAAATTCATATGTGGAATGTCAAATACATAAAGGCCCCTTAATAGATATCAAAAACTACAAGAAAAACACAAGAAATCGCATTTGAATCGTGGCAAAGAAAGGCCTAACTAGCACCATTCCTAAAGCTAATGCTGGATCCCTTTAGGCTCAATACTTGAGCTTCTGCAAGTTGGCGTGGAGAGCATGGTTCTAGGGCCAAACTCTTTGTTTTGCTCCTTTTGTGCTCCTTTCCTTCATACATTCTTTTGGTGTTTCTTCAAGTTATTTCCCAAAGTTCTTGTGATCATATTCTTGACTTGAAAATGCCTCTTTGTTGTCATGAAAATCTTGAGTCTTGATGATGTTAAAGTACTTCCTTGAATCCACATCTTCATCCAATGAGATCCTCTCAAAGATTACATCAAAATCAAGTTCATCTTCTCTTCCTTTTTCAAATATCATCAATGCTTAACTCAACTTTGAAGCTCTTGATCTTATTATTGGTCCGAAGGGTATCTTTGGAGTTGGATCACCATCATTCCCCCTCTCCTCGCAAGGATTTGTCTTCTAAGCAGTTTCGTCAACATTAATAGGGGAAAGATCACTAACATTAAGTGTCGAACTCACTTGTTACTTAAAGTGAAGATCAACTTTGTAAGCATTGTCATTAACTTTCTCTATGATTTGGAATGGACCATCTCCTTTTAGATCAAGTTTGGTCTTTCTAGCTTGAGGAAACCATTCCTTTCTTAAATGTATCCAAACCCAATCTCCAGCCTCAAATGTCATTGGTCTTCTTCCTTTATTGTGTTGTTTTGCATAGCTTTGATTTTGAGATTGGATGTTCAACTTGCCTTTATAATGCAATTGCTTTATCAACTCTTCTTTCCTTTTACCTTCTAGACTATGAACTTCATTCAAAGGTAAAGGAGTCAAATCCATAGGTGTTTGTGGATTAAAACCATAAAGCATTCAAATGGAGAATAACAAGTAGAAGAATGGACACATCTATTGTAAACAAACACAATGAAAGGTAAATATTCTTCCCAAGACTTCAAATTAATTTTTATGACAGCCCTCAACAATTTTCCAAAAGTTCTGTTAACCATTTCCATTTGGCCATCCGTTTGCATGTAACAAGTTGTTGAAAAAACAATTTAGTTCCCAATTTTCCCCGAAATCCTTCCAAAAATAACTTAGAAACTTTGAATCTCTAACTAATTGATGTGATTCTTGAAGAAGATGGTTTATAGTGTTCATTCATTTGAAAATCAATAAAAAAAAAAAATGAAGGACTCATCAAAGATTCAAGGGAGATTAGATTGACCTTTGTTGGAGATTCAACAACAACCAATCAAATGATTCGGTAGACACTTCAACACCGCACCCCAAAGTGATTGAATGCCCCTTTGTGTAGTGATCCAAGAATCTAAAAGGAACTCTCAAGAACACTCAAGAAAGATCATGTTTGATCTTAAATTTGTGTGAAATTCCGATGGAATAGTGTTTGTCTAAAAGTGTCTTGCAAATTACAAATAGAGAACTATATATAATCTTATAAGGAAGAAGCCCTAATAATAGATAAAAGACAATGTTGTCCTTCTAAAATAACTTAAAACACCGAGAAAAGTCAATAAAAACAAGTGACATTGTCAAAATAGAGTCAAGATCACATTAGGACCAAAATAGAGAAATTTGTGCATTGTTCGTCACGGGCACCGGTGCACCCACCGACTGGTGCATCAGTAGTTCTATGGAATTGTTCCAAAATGGCTGAAATTTACCTCTTGTTTTCACTAGTCTAAGTATGCATCAACTGTGAGAGGGGGGAATTTGACTAGCGCCAATCAGTGGTGCCGATTTTGGACTTTCTTTGCAACAAACCATCTTTTCCTTCTTATTTTCATTCCACTCTTGCATGCCACTTTCCCATGCTTCTTCCACAAGATCTCCTTGGACATTAAGGCCTTGATTCTCACTTAGAACTCCTTCTTCAAGCCCTTGAATCCTCCACAAGTTGTACTCCTTCATGGATTGCTCTTTATCAAGCTTAGCTTCCTTGAAGATGACTTCAAGGTCAAGTTGTTCCTCCTTGTCTTGCATGAACACCATTGATCTCTTCACCTTGGCTACCCTAGCTCTTGTAATTGGACCCGTTGGGATTATTTTTTCTTGATCTCTATCATTCCCCCTCTCATCTAAAGGATTCATTCTCGAATCTTGGTCATCTACATCAAAAGGAGAGATCTCACTAACATTAAAAGTTGAACCAACTTGATATTTACCTCAAAGATCAACTTCGTAGGCATTGTCATTTATTTTCTCAATGATTAGGAAGGGACCATCTCCTTTTTTATCAAGTTTAGTCCTCCTAGCTTGTGGAAATCTTTCCTTCCCTAGGTACCAATCTCCCACTTCAAATCGCATTTGCCTTCTACCTTTGTTGTGATGCTTGGCATAGCACTGGTTTTGCAATTGAATGTTCTCCCTGTCCTTCTCATGCATTTGATTCACCAAATCCGCCTTCTTCTTGCCATCTAAGCTATGTACTTCACTCAAAGGTAAAGGGGTTAAATCTAGAGGAGTTATGGGATTAAAACCATACACCAATTCAAAAAGAGAAAAGTGAGTAGAAGAATGCATACATCTATTATAGGCAAATTCAGTTAATGGTAAACAATCTTCCCATGACTTCAAATTATTTTTTATGATGGCCCTAAGCATAGTACCCAAGGTCCTACTAACTACCTCGGTTTGGCTATCCGTTTGAGGGTGACAAGTAGTAGAAAACAACAATTTGATTCCCGATTTTCCAAAAATAATTTTCCAAAAGAAACTCAAGAACTTTGTTCTCTATCACTCACAATGGGTTTTGGAATACCATGAAATCTAACAATTTATTTAAAGAAAAAATTAGCCACATTGTGAGCATCATCAACTTTAGAGCAAGCAATGACGTGAGCTATCTTTGAAAGTCTATCAACTACTACAATAATTGATTCTTTACAATACGAGCACAAAATTGATAGACACATCTTCCCAATGAGCAGTAGGTATAGGCAAAGGCATATAAAGACCATGTGGTTTTAGAGTAGATTTGGCCTTCTTACAAATAATTTAATTTTCACACACTTTCACTACATCTCTTTTCATATGAGGCCAAAAAAATAGTTCCTGAAATATGCTCAAAGTCTTTGAGATGCCAAAATATCCCATTAGGCCTCCTCCATGACTATCAATGACAAACAATTTCTTCACAGAACATTTAGGCACACAAAGCCTATCCTCTCTAAACAAATAGCCATTTTGCATATAGAACTTATATTGCACACCTTTTTCACAAGCAATGAACATATCTTTGAAATCATCATCATCAACGTACAACTCCTTAATTAGCTCAAAACCAAGCAAATTGGCACCAAGGGTAGAAATCAAGGTATACCTCCTGGAGAGTGCATCCGCCATAATGTTGTCTTTACCTTGTTTGTACTCGATGACATAGGGGAACATCTCTATGAACTCTACCTATTTAAAACCATTCCAATCCCCACCCCCGAAGCATCACATTCAATTTCAAACACTTTAGAGAAATTTGGTAAGGAAAGAAAGGGGGCAAGCTTAGCCTTAAGCAATTGAAAAGCTTGTTCTTGTTCTTTCTCCCACCTAAACTTAACTCTTAAATTGATTACCTCCGTTAATAGGGCAGCAATTGTGCTAAAAATGAGGGACAAACCTTCTATAAAATTATGCCAACCTATGAAAACTCCTTACCTCACTTACACTTGTAGGAGTTGGCCATTCTTTTATAGCTTTCGCCATCTCTTCATCAACATGTACACCATCAGATGAAACAATATATCCAAGAAATGTAACTTTTTTTAAACAAAAGGAACATTTACTCTAGTTGGCATTCAAATGTTCTCTCCTAAGCACATCAAACATGCATTTCAAATGATGAAGATGCTCATTCATATTTTTGCAATAGACTAAGATGTCATCAAAGCATACCACAAAAAATCTACCAATGCAATCAATAGGAACATAGTTCATCAATCTCATAAAAGTCCTAGGTGCATTAGTGAGACCAGAGGGCATAACAAGTCATTCATACTAGCCATGCTTAGTTTTAAATGCGGTTTTCCATTCATCACCTTCTTTCATTCTAATTTGATGATTGCCACTTTTTAAATCTATCTTTGAAAAACAAGTGCTACCACTCATCTCATCCATCAAATCATCTAAACTAGGGATAAGGTAGCGATACTTTACCATTACCATGTTGATTGCTCTACAATCAACACAAACGCTCCATGAGCCATCTTTCTTGAGCACCAACAAAACGGGAACCACAAATGGGCTCAAGCTCTCACTTATGTATCCTCTAGCTAAAAGCTCTTCCACTTGCCTTTGTAGCTCCTTTGTCTCCTCCAGGTTTGTTCTATAGGCCACCTTGTTGGGAAGTGAATCTCTGGGAATAAGATCAACTTAATGCTCAATTCCTCTCAAAAGTGGCAACTCCAATGGCAACTCTTCCGAAAAAAGATCTTCATACTCTTGCAAGAGAGAATAAACAGTGCTTGAAGAAGAATTGTTAGAATCAAAAGCATTAGAGTTTAAAGAGTGTTTGTATATCAGAAGAACCACAGGCTTGAAGCCCAAGCATGCACTCTTCACCTCTCTATCTTTCGCATAGAAGCTCACTTTCTTTTCACTCTTCCTCTCTTCTTCTTTCTTTCTTCACTCATCATCTTTTGATCTCTCTTTCGAACTCTCTCTACTGTCTTTTGTCTTTCTTTTTTCTTTTCCCTCATCGTACTCACTCATCTTTTCAAGCAATCTCTTTTGATCAAGGTAAGCTTCATGAGGTTTCAAAGAGACCTTCCAATCACATTGCCAAGGTCTTCCAAGATGTAGATGGGTAGCTTGCATAGGAACCATATCATAAAGGATCTCATCTCTATACTATCCCATTGAAAAGCTATCCTCACTTGTTTCCCAACCTTGACCTTCCCACAATCATTGAGCCATTGCAATCAATATGGTTTTGAATGATTAATACATGGAAGTTTCAACCTATCTACCACATACTTGCTAGCCATATTGACAAGACTACCACTATCCATAATGAGACTACACAAATTTCCCTTAATCATGCATCTAGAATGAAACAAATTTCCCCGTTGCAACTCATCTTCATCCTTAACTTGATTACTAAGGACTCTTCTAATCACCATGTTCAATTGACCCCTAAGAATCCCTTCACTAGGGTCACTACCCTCATCATCATCATCCCCTCCACAATTCATATCAACTTCCCTATCATCCTTTTTCTCACTAGATGACTCAGCAAAGCCTCAATCCATGATAATAGTTCTTTTATTATGACATTGAGGAGACATGTGTCCATAACCTTAGCATTTAAAGCATTTGATCCCTCTACCTTCATAAGGGTATTGTGGCATTTCCCTTTATCACCTTGTGGAGCTTTCATTTCACCAACTTTAGGCTTTAAGACTTCTTTTGTGGTTGGAGCCTTGGTCACTCCATGCTCTTTCTTGGACCACGACTTGAAGCCTTGGTAGATAAAGTCCCATAGCTAGTGTTGCTATAAGATTTTCCAGATGATGCTTTCCTATTCTTAATTTACCTTTCAATTTTGATGGCTTTTTGCACTATCTCCTCCAAGTCATCATAATATTGAAACTCAAGGGTATTTCCAATCTCCATGTTCAATCCATTGAGAAACCTTGCCATTGTAGCTTCTTCTTCCTTTTTCACGAGATTGCTTCTTATCGTTGCTATCTTCATTTCCTTGTCCAAGGCATCTACACTTTTTGATCCTTGAGTGAGAGTTTGTATCGTGTGGTGAAGACCCTTATGATAGTGTTTTGGCACAAATCTCTTCCTTAGGTTCCTCTTCATCTCTTCCCATGTCTCTATGGTTGGTGCCTCTCTTGCCTCCTCTTTACAATAACAAGATGATCCTACCATATGATGGCATAGCCCGTGAATCCCACAATTGCTAGCTTGATCTTCTTCTGATCGAATTAGTTGTGGAACTGAAAAATGGACTCCACTTTTCTTTCCCAATCCAAGAATGCATTGGGGGTCATCTCCACCATAAAATGGGGGCACCGTTAGCTTGATACTCCCAAAGTTCTTGTCAACTTTGTCACATCTTCGTTGCCTTCTTGGCCTTTCCTCTTCATACTCATCTTCATTGATGCTATCATCCTCATATTATTGCTCTTGATGGATTGTCCACCATGGCTAAGCTCTTGGTTGGTGTCCCCTTTCTCTTCCCCTTTGAGGTACTTGGTTTCTCACAGGGTTATGAGGTGGTGTCTCCATTGTGTCTAGTCTTCCTTCTACTTGATCCTGAAAGGAATCGGATCCAGAATCCACGAGGAAACGAATCCGGAGTCCCAGGAATTTAAAAAAAGTTTTCTCACATAAAGAAGTTGAGAACGATACCTGATTTGAAGATTCGGAGATCTGTCTTGCGGAATGGATCTGGACGTCTTGATCTACTATGCAAAAGATCATCTAATCTATTCCCTATCTGTCAGGGTGAACAGAAAGGAAAATAGAAGACCGGAGAATCTCTGTAAGTGGAGTGGAGAAAAACAAACTGTCTGTAATTTTTCTGCAGAGAGAAAAA
>JAOXNR010001282.1:0-10110 GCA_028571225.1 Parsonsia alboflavescens
GAATCTAAGAATCATAAGAAGAGATAAAATCCTCACATTCATGTTGTTATCAAGATCATGAAGTTTCACAACTCCAATGAAAGTAAACTCGTCAACATGACATGTTTCATCACAATTTCTCAACTAAGGTCGATTTTCAAAAAAGCACAAGCTCGCTCTTCTTAGGGGTCACAATGAAGTACATCTCAAACAAAATCATCCAGAATTTAGAATCCACTTTGAGTATGCACATTAGACCACAAAGATATAAGTTTTTATCATGAATTGCAACCTCAAAGATCCACAATAATCGATGATCTAAAACAAACTCCAAAGTTTCATTCATGTATATTCCAAAGTCATGCTTAAACTTCGGGGGTGGGAATTGGGGTTGTGTTGATGTAAGAAAAGAAACCCATTGACTACTTTAGTGAGAAGCTATATGGAGCTACTTTGAATTACTCTACTTATGATAGGGAATTGTTTACTTTGGTTAGGTCATTGGAGCATTGGCAACACTACTTATGGCCAAGGGAATTTGTTAACCATTCCGACCATGAGGCCCTCAAGTACTTGAAAGGGCAATCAAAGCCGAGAAAAAGACATGCAAAGTGGGTGGAATTCATAGAGATGTTTCCCTACATCATTCAATACAAGCAAGGTAAGGAAAATGTTGTAGCGGATACTCTATCAAGGAGGTACACCTTACTAACTACTCTTGATGCTAAATGGCTTGGATTTGAATTTATTAAAGAATTGTAGGGAGAGGATGATGATTTCAAAAATGTCTTTGTTGCTTGTGGAAAGGGAGCTTATGAAAATCATTATTTGCATGATGGTTTTCTATTTAGAGAAGATAAATTGTGTGTGCCTAAATGTTCATTAAGGAGATTGCTTCTTGTTGAAAGTCATGGGGGTGACCTAATGGGACATTTTGGCATCTCCAAGAGTCTAGATATTCATAAGGTGCATTTTCATTGGCCTCACATGAAGAGGGATGTAATTGAAGTGTATGAAACATGCATTATTTGTAAGAAGGGTAAGTCTACTACTAAACCACATGGTCTGCGAATGCCTTTACCTATTCCTCATGCACCTTGGGAACATATCTCTATGGATTTTGTGCTTGGCCTACCTAGGTCTAGGAGGGTTAAGGATTCAATTCTTGTGGTTGTAGATAGATTCTCTAAAATGGAACACTTTATTGCTTGTTCAAAAGTTGATGATGCTGATAATGTTGCAAACTTGTTTTTCAAAGATGTGGTTAGATTGTGTGGAATTCCTAGAACTATTGGTATTGATAGGGATACGAAACTTTTGAATTATTTTTGGAAGGTGCTTTGGGGTTGTTGGGAACAAAATTGTGCTTTTCCATTAGATGTCACCCTCAAACGGATGGACAAACTGAGGTGGTAAATAGGACTTTGGGAACCTTGTTAGGAGCCATAATAAAAAAGAATTTGAGGTCTTGGGAAGAATGTTTATCTTTCATTGAATTTGCTTATAATAGATGTGTGCATTCTTCTACTCATTATTCTCCTTTTGAATTGGTTTTTGGACTTAACCCTTTAACACCTCTAGATTTGATCCCATTGCCTTTGAATGAAGTTTATAGCTTAGATAGGAAAAGGAAGGTTGAAATGATCAAGAAGCTACATGCCAAGGCAAGGGAGAACACCCAAATGCAAACCCAAAAATATGCCAATCAACATTACAAAAGAAGGAAGGAAATGAAATTCAATGTTGGTGATTGGGTATGGATTCACTTAAGAAAGGAGAGGTTTCCTCACTCTAGAAAGACTAAGCTTGAGCCAAGGGGAGATGGACCATTTCAAGTTATAGAGAAGATCAATGATAATGCTTGCAAAGTGGATCTCTAGGGTAAGTACAATGTGAGTTTAAATTTTAATGTTAGTGATCTTTCTCTTTTTGATGTAGATGAAACCGATTTGAGGACGAATCATTTCGAAGTGAGGAGGAATGATGGAGATCCGACACCTATGATTCCTTCCGGTCCAATTACAAGAGCAAGAGCATCCAAGTGGAGGCAAGCATTAATCACATTTGTTCAAAGGAGAGAAGAGATGCTTGATTTCTCAACTAACTTTGAAGAACAACCATTAAACAATGAAGAGCCAAGGAAGGAATTCAACTTGTGGATGATAGAAGACTTTAATGAGGATTGTTCAATCAAGGAACAAGCCCTTGAGGGCTTTAGGAGTCAATTTGAAGAGCCTTAGAAGGCTTGGAAAGAAGTTGGAACGGTGCTAAATGAGTGTGGCGTGGAGATGGCAAGGAGCACCATCTGGAGCTCTACATGACTCCATTCGGAGCTGCACAGTAGCACCGGATGGCTACTAGAAAATCCCGTAGCTGTTCGGAGCTGCATCCGATGTTGGACAATTTCTGATCAAGCGTTGGACAGTCACAGCTCTATGTTACCTCAATGTGATCTTGACTTGTTTTTAATGATTTTTCTTTATGTTCTAAGCTAGTTTAAATGGTTAAACAAGTCTCTAATCATTGCTAGGGTTTCTTAGTGATGAGACTATAAATAGTTCTCTATTTGTAATTTGAAAGACACCTTAATTCTACAAACATATTTTAATCAATCGAGAGAATCCTTTTGGATCAAATACAACTTTTCTTCAGTGTTCAACTAATTCAATACTGGGCTAGGGTAATTGAAATTGAATTGGGAATTCAATCCATTTGATCATATTGTGGGAAATTCTGATCAAAGGTTCTAGCTGAACGTCTTGCATGAAGTCTTGGGTCAATCTCAAATTGGGTGTTTTTATTTTTGATTGAAGAAGAAAGGGTTAATTTCAAATTTGATATCACATTAGGTTATTTGCAAACCTATGAGATAACTCACTATGACAACAAGAAAAGCATAGGTGTTGGATTTAAAGCCAATGCTACATCTTTGGATGATTTGTATGATGATGTTGATGATCAGATAGCCTTGATAACCAGGAAGTTCAAGAAGTTTCTTATGAAGAATAATCGCAATCTAAAGAAATTGAACAAAGATTTGTTCAAGGAAAATTCTTTGAAGAAGTCTGAGAAAATGGAATCTAAGTCTGTTCAATGAGATGAAGATAAGAAGGATCCAAGAGATCTTGATAAAATGCCAATGTAATTGCTATGGTCACTATAAAGCTAAATGTGCTAACACTCTCAGAAAGAAGAAGAAAGAAAAGTCCTACAATATGACTTTAAGTGACAGTGATGGAGTTAATGAAGAAACAAAGACGATGAAGTAAGTAATTTTGGTTCATTCACTACAAAAGTTACAGTTTATGAGTCAGTTGAAGTTCATGGTAATTCTGATCTTGATTGTGATGATATTAAGCTCAGAGATCTCTTGTTGATGAATCACTATAAGAAGTTTATGATCAATTGTGTGATTAATGGACTCATTTTTCAAAGAAGTATTTGATACTCAAGAAGGATCATAGAGTTTTAATTGCTAAGAGAGATGCAATAAAGGCAAAAGTTGCAAGATTACAACAATCTATGACAGAACAACATGTGAAGTTTGATACCACTAAAAGCAAGTTGGAAGATATTGAAAATTGGATTTACTGGTTGAATACTAGGAAAATCAAGCTTCAAGAAGCGCTGTCATTTGGTAAACCTCATGGTGATAGGACTAGTGTAGGATGTCTATTTACAACTTCTTCTATTGCAAAATGTCTTGGTGTGACAGCATTGAAGAGTGTTACCACCAAGCAGAAATCAAAGATGTATTTACCAACCTGCTTTTACTGTGGTAAAATTGGTCATATCAGAAGGAGATGCTATAGTAGAAGGTATCAAGGTTCTAAAGGAATGAAAGGCAAATGGATATGGGTCAAGAAGGAGACAAATAAAGCCTTTGTAGTTCATTTGGTAAACCTCATGGTGATAGGACTAGTGTTGGAGATCTAGTTGCAACTTCCTCTATTGCAAAATGTCCTGGTGTGACAACATTGAAGAGTGTTACAACCAAGCAAAAACCGAAGATGTATTTACCAACCTGCTTTTACTGTCGTAAAATTGGTCATATTAGATGGAGATGCTATAGTAGAAGGTATCAAGGTTCTGAAAGAATGAAAGGCAAATGGATATGGGTCAAGAAGGAGACAAATAAAGCCTTTGTAGTTCATTATGCCTTGAAAGCTTGCATTCTTGTCATATGACTAGAATAAGGAGTTTCTTTCGAATTTTGTGTTAAACACATCTAGTTATGTTACACTTGGTAATAGAACACGAAAGAAAGTTGCAGGTTCTAGAAACTTGAAGTTTGTTAGGTTACCAACTCTTCATAATGTTTTGTATGTTGAAAGATTGAAGACAAATCTCATAAGTATAAGTCAACTGTGTGATCAGTGTTATAACGTCAGGTTTGATCGCAACAGCTGTGTTGTTTTTGACAAGGATGAAAAATGCTTTGTAAAAGGAGTTACAACAACAGATAACTATTATCAAGCCAAACTTTCACCACTGTGTATGTTGAGTAAAGCAAAAGAAGCTAAGATTTCTCATCAAGGTTGGGTCATGTCAATCACAAGATGTTATATCAACTTAACAAGCTAGATGTTGAGAGAGGACTACCCTCTATAAAGAAGAAAGTTGATACAATCTTTGGAGCATCTCAAGTTAGAAAGAAAGTTAGATAATCATAAAATCAAATCAGTGAAATTACAACCCCATCAGTGTTGCAATTGTTGCACATAGATATGTTTGGTCCTACCCTAGTTGGAATTGGGGGAGGAAAGCGGTATGTCTTTGTTTGTGTTGATAAGTATTCAAGATTTACGTGGGTTGATTTTCTTAGAGAAAAAGATGATTCGTTTTGTGCTTTCAAGAACTTAGATATTCGAATTCAAGTTGAAAAGAATAAAAAGATCACAAGAGTTAGAAGTGATCAAGGTCGTGAATTTGATAACAAGTCTTTTACTGATTTCTGTAATGAGTGACATATATCAAGAATTCTCTGCACCTAAGACGCCACAGCAAAACGAAGTTGTTGAGAGAAAGAATTGAACAATCCAAGAAATGGCAGGTGTGACGTTGCATTTCAAGGGAGTGTCACAATACTAGTGGGCAGAAGCTGTGAGCACAACAACTCATATCATCAACAGAGTACATATGAGACCACATACTGAGAAGACTAATTGTAAAATTTGGAGAGTTAAAAAAGAAGATATGAAAAATTTTCATACTTTTGAAAGTAGATGTCATATCTTAAACGATAGAGATTATTTGGGTAAATTTGATTCCAAGAGTGATGAAGGTTTCTTTCTTGGTTAGGCTTGAAATAGTAGAGCATGTAGGGTCTATTATAAGAGAATAAAAATGTGATGGAATCTATAAATGTTGTTGTTGATGATTATGATGGTGTGAGTGATAAGCAGCATTCGGATGATGAAGATGAATCTATTGTAAAATATGGTTCTAAGGTCCAGATAACTAATATAGTTGAACACTCTATTGACTTGGAGGATAAAAAATCAGTTGAGAATATTGTAGATACAGATACTGAGCAACCAAACCTAAAGTTACAATAGTAAAGGAGCCCTCATCTAGAATTAAACTCTATCATCCTAAAGAAGCTGTGATTGGCGATATTAGAGATTTTGTGAGAACAAGAAATAAGCCAAGGGTGAATTACAGAGATATTGTGAATCAATGCATGTTAAAGAAGCCATCTTTGATGAACATTGGGTTAATGCTATGCAAGATGAATTGCAACAATTTGAAAGGAATGAAATATGGTTTTTGGTTTCGAGACCTAGTGATATGCATGTGATTGGAACAAAGTGGATCTTCATAAATAAAATAGATGAGTATGGCAACATTATTAGAAATAAAGCTACAATTGTAGCTCATGGTTATATTCAAATAGAAGGGATTGATTATGATGAAATATTTGTTCCAGTTGTAAGATTGGAATCCGTTAGATTACTTTTGGCAGTTGCATGTTCAAAGAAATTCCAATATTTGCAAATTGTTGTCAAGACTATATTTCTAAATGGTTATTTGAATGAGGAAGCCAATGTTGAATAACCCAAGGGATTTGAGAATCCATATTTTCCTGATCATGTATATAAGTTGAAGAAGGCTGTTTAAAGGCTGAAACAAGCTCCGAGATCATGGTATGATAGATTAACTAATTATTTCTTGAAGAGAGGTTATGAAAATGGTGGTGCTGACAAGATATTATTTGTGAACAAAGAAAGTAAAGATGTTATGATTGCTCAAGTTTATGTGGATGACATTATCTTTGGATCAACTTCAAAGAAACTGGTACTAAATTTATACACTTGATTCGGCATGAGTTTGAGATGAGTCCAGTTGGTGACTTGACATTCCTTTTTGGGACTGCAAGTGAAACAACTGAAGGATGGGATCTTCATTTCATAGTTTAAGTATGCTCAAAACTTAGTGAAAAAGTTTTGGATGCAACATACTAAGGAGATAGAACACCAATGGAATCTACAACCAAGATGGTTACAGATGAGAAAGGCAAACCAGTAGATCAAAAGATGTATAGAAGTATGATTGGTGGACTTTTATACTTGATTGCAAGTAGACTAGAAATTGCATTTAGTGTTGGTGTTTGCACTAGATATCAAGTTGCACCTAAAGAGTCACATCTTACTGCTATGAAAGGATTTTAAGGTGCATAAATTCCACACTTGAATATGGAATTTTCTACAAAAAGGATTCAAACATGCTGTTGGTGGGCTATAGTGATGCTGATTGGGTAGGCAATGGAGATGATCGAAAGAGCACTTTAGGTAGTTATTTTTTTCTGGGTCACAATTTAGTCTTATGGAACATCAAAATGCAGAATTGGATCTCATTGATAATACAGAAGCAGAGTATATAGCTACAGGGAGCTGTTGTACATAACTTTTATTAATGAAATAGATGATGGAAGATTATGGTAATAATCAAGAAGACTTGATTATGTATTATGACAATCAATGTTCAACGAACATTTTAAAGAATCCTGTTGACATCATTTCATTAGAGAACTGGTTGAAGAACATGTCGTGACAATAGAACATGTTGTAACTGAGAAACAGAGAGCAGATATTTTCATGGAACCTCTATTTTCTAAAAGGTTTATTGAGTTAAGGAAAAGTCTTGATCTTTCATTGTTTGACCAAATGTGTTCTTAAGGGGAGATGAAAGAAGTGGAAGTCAATAGTTGGCAACAATTTTGTTGTGAAAGTTGAATCAATTTGATGTATCAATCACGAAAATTATATCTCATTTGCATCTCTACTCGAAGTACACTACATTTTTTAGACTAGTTTATTCTGTCTCTTCTCACTTACATTTCAATCTCACTAGAAAATACTCGTTCATCTTCTATGAAGATGATTAGAACATGAAGCAACAAGATGAACAACTCAGTGAAGCAGCTACCACCAAAAGTGTTAAAATCGACAGAAAAGGTTTCAAAGGAAAAATCTCCTGACATAGTTCCTGAATATACTTTTAAAGAAGTCATAGTTCAGAAAGCTCTTCATGATGACGTACAATCTATGGCGGAGTCACAACCTTCAGAAAACCCTCAACTCGACAAAGAAACAAGATTTCACATCAATGCTACTGAAAAATCAAGTAACCCTAAGGAACCATCTGAGTTTACATCTAATTTAGTGATTACTTAGGAAAAATCTGTTATGCATGATAATGTTGAGTACCCTGAGAATGTTGGAACTAGTATAGCTGATGAATAGGATAGTGAAGATGAAATTATGATGGAAATAGATAATTTTGTGCTAGGTGAGCCTGATTTGGTGGTGAAATCACATAATTTGAAATCGATTAGGAAGAAATTGATAATAGAGGAAACTTCTGTTGAAAAGAATGATTTTGGAGGAGATGAATCTGAAAAACAAAATAAAGATGAGGATGTGATTTTTGAAAAGAAAAAGTTTAGTGAATCTAAGTTTGTTGAAGTTTCTGAAAAAGAAGATACATCTGAGAAAGTTCAAACAGGTCAGAATGATGGAACAAGGGACTCTGATTTAGTAAAAACCATGACTGAGAAATCTCTATAACCAAAAATTGAAAATTGTTTTTGAAGAACTAGAAGCTGATAAAATGGTGCTGAGAGCTAAACATGCTCTAGAGTATAAATTCTTTGATGAAAAGAAGAAAGCACAAGGAATTACTGGTTGAAATGAAGCAAGAAATCAAGCATTTTAAGAAGTTTGGTATTTTAGAAAAACTGAAGAATGTTGGGCTGCAAGCAACTGTGAAGACAACCATATCTTATTATCAAAACTTGGTAACAGAGTTTTATGCCAATATTGACAAAGGAATAGAAAATGCTAACAACAAGTTTTTCCAAAAGGTCTTTATCAGAGGCAAGCTGGTTGAGTTTTCTGCCAAAGTTTTAAGTAAGAAGCTGGGCATTCCTTACTTTAGCTCTATTAATAGGAGTGATTTGGATAAGTTTTCAGATTTTGATGTCCTTACTAAAGAACTATTTGGTGGTATGGTGAAGAAATGGCCAACAGGAGATGGTATGATGAGGAAATTAGATCAGATAGGAAAATATTTTTTTCCTGCAAAGATCTCAAATTACAATTGGCTAGGTAATGAAAACATGACATGATTGAGGCAAGACACTGCAAGGTTAATTTATGTAGTTTGCTCAGGACAGAAGGTGAATGTTGGAAAGGTAATGTTTGATAGCATTGTGAAACATGCATTTTCACAATATAGTACATACGTCTTGATGTTGCCATGTAGCATTACTGCATATTTGTTTTCTTGTGGAGTTGGGAAAGAAAACAGTGATGTAAGAATTCTAATCTGTCAAAGTGTGTTCTAAGATACTTAAATTTGAGCTGGGGGCATTCTAATGACTACTGCTAATGATTTTCAAAATGGTTTAAGGTAAAGAATAAGAAAATAACAAAGACAACTGATGTTGAGGGTCTTACTGAATTTAAAAAGGAAGTCGATGAGAAGTTTGTTGCCATGAGAAAGAAACGTCATGCCTTTTTGAAATTATTTAACTCACCTTAGTATGTTTTTAATGAATTCTTGGGGAGAAGGTGAAGATCAAAGTAATTAAAGGAGAGTTTTTTGGTGATTTCTGGTGGACAGGGATTGAAGGTTTTTGAAGTTGCTGTTGGAAATCAAATTGTAACTTGATTTGTGTTTTTTGAACAATTTTACTACTGTTTTAGATGATTGTAATAGTGACTCTTTGATGATTTGGATTTGATCTTTATGATTTTGTGATATTGTTATGAGGTGTATTAGTATGAGTATGAAACTTCATTATCTTGACTTCATATTTGGATTTCTGCATATGCTATGTCTGGAATGATTGTGATGTTGATGGTGAATTTGTCAAAACACATGACAAAAGGGGAGATTGTTGTGGAAATAACTTTTTCAACAAGTTGCAACAATGCTTCTAGTTGCCATCAGGTCAAAGGAGGGCTTTCAAGTCAAAGAAGATATTTTAGAATATTCAACTAGTGGTTATTTCCTAGCTGACTTGGAGCATAAGCTCATCATGAGTTTTTTCTAGAAGGATTGTGAAAGCTATAACAAGCTGGAACAGTTGTAACAGGACCATATGTTGTGTCTTCAACAAGCAACATGTTTCAAAATTCAAAGGCGGCAATTCAAGAACATATTGGAAGAAGTCAAAAATGCAAAAGGAGAAGTACTCAGAATTTTGAAGTAGGTAGAAAATCAGGCAAAGTTTAGTGAGAGAAATTCTAAGTTACAAATTGCTTGAGGGTTACAACACAAAGCAGGGATCAAGCAGTTCTATCTTGAGAGATTATCAAAGCATTTCAACTGGAGATCTCATTCTTCTCAAGAGGCTTGTAAGATCAAATGTTCATTCTCTATCTAATCAGGATTGTTTGCAAATTTGGCAGAGACACATTTGCAGAAGGTATTACAACATTGGTGAAAGTTGTATCTTCGAAGGCTAAAGGCTGAAACTAACTTTGGAGTAAAATTAGTTGTTGATTTTCTTGTGGCAAAGAAATCTTTGCAAGATTGAAGCTGTTCATCAATCTCAAGAATCTTGGGGTTTTAATGCATGAAATCTTTTGAAATTCTTGTCAAGATATTAGTATTGGTTGCCTT
>JAOXNR010001283.1:0-10109 GCA_028571225.1 Parsonsia alboflavescens
ATTTATCTCCAAATAAATAATACCCCTCGGGCTCAGGCTCAGTACCTGTAGTGAGGAGGCTTGTAAGGAACTTCAACGGGTACACTAATTTAATCTGCCTGGTCATTGGAAAGCTTAGTAAGGTTAGCACCAAATTTGGCAAGGTGAAGTGCAGCAACCTTCTCATAAAGGTGCTTCAGCAACACTTAAACCTTCTTCTCGTACTTCTCTGATCCCCTCAAATTCCACAAATCTAGCTGGGAAATGAATTTGTTCGTGAAAGAGCACGACATCACAAAGCTAGGCTGTCGGAAGGAATCAGCTGGAAAAGTTGGCCAGAGAAGATCGATTTTTTTTTTTAAAAAAAATCAACTTCAAAATTACGTTGTTTAATGATGAAATGATAATTTTACCCCTCATGTGCATAGAACGTGACCAGCTCTGCAGTGTGAGTGAGCAGAAATTGATGGTTGGAACCATTTCGACTACCTATAAAAACATAAGGGACTGTTATGGCTAAAAAAAGTAAGTGATCAAACTATTTATTGGCCCAAACTTAGTCTTCTTTCTTTTTTTTTTATTATATTTTTAAATCTCTTATCTTTTTCTATTTAAACCAATCTAAATCCTTAAAATTTTATTGCATAATTTAAAATTTTTAATCATTTTTCTTTTGAAAAGTTAGATTCCTGATCTTTTTATGTGTGACTGACAAAGTCCTTATTGTATGAAAAATAAATTTCCCAAAAAATAAAAATAAAAATGAAAGGATTTAAGAAGAGGTAGAGAAATTCAAACACTTTTGAAATTTTTAAAAATTCATAAATCCCTGCATCATAGCAATCGATTTGAGGCTTAGGGATTTTTTTTATCATCATTCAATTGTTTTTATTATTATTTAAAAAAAAAAAAAGGAACAGTCAAATGATTTTCCTACTCATAGTTTATTTGATCAAAAAATGAATGTCGATGTATCATCTTATCTAAAAAATAAATTTTTAAACAAAAAGGATTTTGTTAGCCACCTGTAAAAATATTATAGATCTAACTTTCTAACAAAAAAAAAAAATGATTAAGGATTTTAAATGGTACAATAAAAATTTAGGAATTTAGTTGGTTTAAATAAAAATGATAAGGAACTTAAAAAGATTTTTTAAAAAAAAGAATAGGGGCAAAAATAAAAATTTACTCATTTCCACTGTAATCCATGTTTTAACTCAGAAAATAATACGCTACAAAAATAAGCATCATGTGGATGATCCGCAAAAGATTTATCTCAATAAACTCAACCTCTTCTCGGGCATACATCAAAATGGAAAGCAATACATGATGGCCTTGCAAAGGGCAAAAAGGAGAATATTACAATGTTCTTGAATTTCAAGGGTCATCTGTCAAACTAATCCACTTTGACATTAAAAATCTGTGTTATGAGAATTTTGACCCAAAAATATAGACAAGAAACGCATTTCTTCCTGCGCAGGATACACAACTCTTGAATAATGGACAGAATAGGGTAAATAGAAGTCAAAAATCATTCAAGCACCCATCGTATCAGGGACATGGTCTTTCGATCTGCCTTTGCGGTTCCATATTGGAGTGGTCTCAATAAGCTTATCTGGGACAAGACGCTTTTCTCGCTTACTAAGTTTACGGAAATTTGCTACTTTCAGCTTTGCCATCTCAGCTTCCTCATCCCCGGTTATCTCCCTAACCACTACTGTCAGTCTACATTCTGGTCTTACTTACATCCCAGATCTACCTTTAGCATGGTGTGATACCCTCTTTTTGTAAAATCCCTTCCCAACAAATGCCTCAGCTACAGATCAAAAGGGAGCAGAAATTAAAGGATTCATAAATTAAAGAACAACAAATCAATAACTCGCTCAAATAGTTTCCCAACTATGAATTGCATTTGCCCGTGCTGAATGTATGACCTGCAAAGTACACAAGGCATTGAAATTGAAAAATCCCTCCTTTGAGAAAGACATGAACATGATTTTCAGGCTTGAACTTTAGGATAATCTAATATATTATAGTAGCACACCACCATTTTCTAGATGCCAATGCAGATTTTGTATTAGGCCTGTAGGTTGGAGGACATAGACCCAAATAAATGCAAAGTAAAATCCATGTGAATAATACCAAAACCACTTTCAAATAAATCCTAAATTTATATAGAAATTCCCAAACCATTTCACCACTCCTTAACTTTGTATAATAATCCCTGACATATTTCAGAAACTTCAGGGAGACTTACGATGCCAATTGTTCATCACATGTTAATAATAATACCATCTGATAAAACAGTTTTTGCAGCTCGTTTTATTGTTACTTGCAACTGCAATAAAGCATCTTCAACACGCATTCTGCGGACCAATGTAGCTACCAAGTTCACCTTCTTAGGACTCTGAAAGGAAAATCTCCAGGTCACCAAAATAAGGGTCAATGCTGAAAACATTATAGGATACCAGAACAAGAATATAATGCCAAATATGAATTTTTGAGTTGAGATGTCACGCTTTCCCTTCAAAACAAGTGAATTTAGAGTTATCCTAGTGGATTAGAAAATATGAGAAGAGTGGTGGCAATTATCTAGTGCTGAGTACTTTAAAAATGCATTTGAATACATCAGCTGACTCATCTCCTACCATGAATTCAATATTTATACAAACGTTTATAATAACGAAGGGCAGTTAAGTAATGTATCCGAGACCCGTTTTATTCCCTCTAAAACTGCCTGCACTGTTGAAGGTTTACATACCGCTTTCTCAGTTTCACTTTTCCCACTGTCTAATGCTAAAACTGGAGAGAATGGCAATGAAACTGGAGTTGCATCTGCAGAATCTGCAAGTAATGTCCTTGAACTAGTGAATCCCTGCCATAAGAGAAGTTGGAACTTCTGATTTGAAAAGGCAAAGAAAACAATAATCCACAGCATTTGTTACATACTGTATTAAGAACCGAAAGCTTTTAACCAGTACTTTTTAATTGTGAAACCGAACAACATGAGAATGCAAATTATTATATTCAGGCTATGCAATAAATATTCCTTATTATTTTTCTTTAACACTGTCCGTTAGAGAAGGACATGAAACCGAAAACAAATTCTTCCAAATTTGAATATTTTCACATACATTACTGTTTCTTTTCTTATAAGTTAGTGCAGGTAAGAGAAATTTAAATAACATGGAAAGAAACAGACAGGATCATTCAACATTCCAGAATCAACAGCAGCACCAATCAATGTTGAAAGAGGGAACAATAAATTACCAACTGCAGGAAATACTGATAAAAGGTCTTGATTGACAAGGAAAATGAGGAATCCGGAGAGTTTGTGAATAAGGCACTTCACCTGCAAAATTTTGTCAGCTAATTATCTGATTGGCCGTGGCCAGAATGCTTTGAGATTTTTCAACTAATACATGGATCCCAGGGAACAAAAGATATGTTGAATCACAAAACCAAGTCCAGGTAGTGAATCAGAAATGAAAGAAGGACTTATTCATAGTCTCCTAGACAGGACAAATCTCCAACATTTTCGTCAAAGGTGTGATCATGTTCCATTATGTTCTCCAAAGACATCCACCACTAAAACGAAAGGATTCAATACATCATGCACCTGAAATGGCAAAAGGAAACGTACCAAGTACTGGGGAAGCCTTTGTATGATAAGAAAAGTTAATAGGAGTAATTTCCTGGTTTTTAAATCTCCTCCCAGCTTGATGCAGAAGAGACTGAAAATGCCGTTGCCAGCCCACCATTGCCAAACTTCAAATAATTCTTGAGCACAGTTACCAATGTATGATATCAAAACATCTATCAAGAAACACAGAAATTACTTCAGAATATTGGAAGAAAATAGAAATAGGTCCAGGCGAGCAAAATATGAACAAAGAAGGCTAATAAAAGAAAAAACTATTTCACAAATTATGTTAAATGCAAGATAACAGTCAACAGTCAGTATTTTTGGTACGTTAAATCTTTTCCTATATTTATAATAAGATTTCTGGTCTCACTTTTCATCCAACATGTGTGATGCAAGAAACATTAAGCAACTGCGGCAAGCTGCAGCAACCAAGCAAGATTGGGATAACCTGATTCAGCTAATTCCAATTAAAATTCATCAAGCACATCAATGACAATAGCATAAATCCTTGAGTACAAATAATTCCAACAGTTGGACTACAAACTAAACTTATCAAGGACTAATATCAAAACACAAAACCTTAAGGAACACAAAATTACAAAGACCCAATTGGTAAAATCAATAACAACAAATTTGAGATAAAATGAACCATACCAAGAATTTTAGGAGTGAGGACTCCATTGAGTTGACAACAGATTGAGCAAAAGAGCTGCAACAGATTGAGTCTTGGATTCGCTTAGATCTGCTTTGCGGCCCCTTTCCCCCTACTTCGGTCACTAACTATCTAGATCTGCCAACTGTTTCGTGTCGTCATCCCCATCCTTCACCCAACCACTCATTGTTTTTGTCCTTTTTACCTGCAATCCCAAAATGCCAAAACATCCCCACCCATATCTAAACCTTCAATTCCCTCCCCACTCGTTTTTCTTCAACTATAATAAAGTTTGTATGGCAAAGAAAACAGTCAGATGTGACTTTTTAAGAATATTAATATTACTTACATAAGCTTTCATATGCAAATGATGTAGCCTCCTTAACTGTCCTTTATATGTCTACACAAGGATAGAATTGTACATGTCTGCTGTGTCACTGATAGTTCCATCAAACTATAGAACCTTGGCCTGTTCACCAGATCTAATACCTCCCTCTACCCATTTTATTCCTCACCCACTTTAAAGCAGTTTCTGGCCACTCATTGGAACTCTTACCATGTTAACAACAAAAAATTTGATCTCCATTCTTCAAATTGTTTTTCCCCACATTGAACTTTTGCTGAGGATACATCTTTCTGACCAGCATTTTGACTCACATTCTAATCCTATACTTATCTCTGAAACCTCTAATCTGACCTTATCAGCTCAGTGCTCACTCCTGAGGAATAACCAAAATTCTTTGTCATTTCTCCTCACAACTAATTAAAACTTTTGAAAACATATTACAATGTGGAAGATGATGCACTTATATTTGTCATTATTTTCTCATATTTTCTTTTCTTTTGTATTTTCATGTCATTTAATTTTTACCTTGCTGGATGCCAAGCTATGATTTAAAACATATTTCACCTCCAAGAGTGGTGCATGGAAGCCAATCTTGTCCGAATTGCCGTGTGATGGTCAAATTGACCATTCCCGCAAAGTAAAATGGTTAAATTGACTCAATTAGAAGTTCAGTTGTTAAATTGGAAAAAAAAAGTAGTGCAAATTTAGTGGCTAAATTGATACTTAAGCTAAGCATTCTGTCCAAATTGGTACTTAAGCCAAGCATTCATACCACTAGTTGCACTCAAAACCAACCAAGGATAATGAATATCAAAACAATGGCAGAATAAAACAAGATTCAAACTCAGGCATAACAAAAACCAATGCCTACCTAGTACACCCGTAAGGCGTAGTGGATACAATCTTTCATGATTAGCATGAAAGAATATATATAACCTTTACGATACAGCTATCAATCAGAGTGCATAAAACATCAAACTGTAGACCAGAATCCTCATAAATTTCTGATTCAAGCGCTATCACATAAGAATAAAAATGCTAATGTGCTAATGCATTACCACTTAACATTACATTCAAGAAGGTATAATGCAAGCAACAACTTTCGATTTAGCACAATAGTGTAAGAAAGATGGATCGGATAGTTAGAGCACTACTGTAAGCCCCTCTTTTTTGGGAATTGGGACAGCCTTCTTGTTTCCAGGGAATGCATTACGTGAGATGTCAACTAAAGCTTTGAAGCTGTATGGTTCATGCATTGAGAGTTCTGAGAGGACCTTCCTGTTCAATTGAATGTTCTCCTTCATCAGGCCATGCATGAAGTTGCCATAGTTAACCTGAGACGCAAGTGTAGACCACTAGAAATCTTAGAAATAATAAATAGAACACATATAGATCACCACAAGGTACACACACAAAAACAACAGATAAATGACATTTCAATAACATGAAGCATATTTTGAAAAGCTTTGGAGCCTTGTTATTTCCCACTCCACTCGATTTTCTTGTTCAACTGAATTGGTAACAGGGATGATGGATCCATGTATAGGAAAGTTCTAGCTCAAACAATGGTTCCAAAATATAGCTTTAGTTTTGAAATCAACTTTATAAGTCATTTCAGAGTTAAATTCTGTATAATTCAGTTTTAGCCTGTCAAGATGTCAATGGTAATTCTATAACCTCTAGATGTACAGTGATTTCCAGAGTCTTGCTTTAATTTTGCAGTCAAGATTCTTCTTTATTTATCTTCTACTTCATTTTTGAAGAGATTTTTCCCATATACCTGTAGTAATTTTGTTGCAGTGCCCTCAATAATTGTTGTGATCCATTCGAGTGTTGTCATTCCAATATCCACATGTATATTCTATTGGATTTTCCATAGCTATTAGACCAAAAAGTGATGTGTAATAGAAAGGCAAATTACTTACTCTTCCAAATTTCCTAAGAAACTGGTTACCTATGAAGTCCTTAAGAGTGTATAAAACTATAAGGAAGTATTGTGCTCAAAGAAGACTAAGAAACTTGAACCATTGTGAAAGAAGCTACCTTGCAGACCGTTGGTCAAGATGCTAAGTTGCCAAATGAAGACAAGGAGGATCTGCTTATTTAAATTGCAATGAATAGTAATTCAAATTCATTTATTGCTGAACCTGTATTTAGGAAACAAATGGGCCTAGAAGAATTTGCAAAAAGACTGCTGCTAAAAAAAGGTGAAGTTCTTTTTGAAGGAAAAAAAAAAAAAAAAAAAAAAAAAAGAGCCTTATGGTGAAGAATGAGAATGAAAGTTGGTACAAGAATTTGCTATTGCGGAGTTGACACAAACAGACTGGTTGTAAACATTGAAAATAAGGTCTAGTTAGAATACTTGGTCAAGACGTATTGCAAGTGAAATTGAAAAAGAAATTGATGGACACCAAAGTACATACTTGGAATGGAAGATCTCATATGAAGAAATTATGAGATTCAATTTATTTGGCTTCAGATGAGAAGGATTACAACTCAAGATTAACCATATTAAAAATGGAGTCCATGTAGATGTGATAAAGATGCTTATGAAATGAAGAAGATCATGCACAAGAACTTGTATTTCAAACACAATATTGACATTCCAAGAATGCACAATGACACTTCAAAGATGACAAAAGACTTGGTTGAAAAAGCTCAAAGAATGGAAAAGTTTGAAGTCTTGTTTGAAGGTGATCTTATAGAAGTTTGAAAGATTGTGTACAAGGATTTGTACTTCAAGTTCAGACCTTCAAACAAAGGTGAAGAAGGCTTGTAAAGATCAAGCCTTAGCAAGCCATGAATTGAGGCACCAAAGAAGAGGAAAAACAAGCTTTAAACAAGTTTGAATCAAACTGAAGTTTCAACCAATTTGGTAATCAATTGGTTGATTGATTCTCCACAAACTGAGCAGCAATTTGAGCAGCTTGCTTGATGGATCAGTAGCCTGCCTTCGTCAATTGGAGTAGTGATAATCTCGGTGAATGAAACAAGAAAGATTCAAGTGTTAAATTTGGTTTTTTTGACTTCACCGGTGTAACATGACAGGCACCAGTCAAGGCATTGTTTTGACCCGGTGAGAATCAACATTTTGCTGCAGAAAGGAGTGATCTGTAGGCTTTAACTGGTTCAACAACCAGCACGGTCAACCTGCCCATTTATTCCCTTAACTTTTTGTTTTGGTCCTAATGCAATCTTGACTTGTTCTGAACGGTTTGACTTGATTTTTATTTTGGTTATTTAACCTATTTCAAAAGGTTATTAAGGTCCTTTCAACATTGTAAGACATAAATTAGGGCTTCTTACTTGTTAAACTATAAATAGTCTCTTATTGTAATAGTTAGAACCAAATTTCCTACAAACAACTTTCAATCAAATTGTTAGAATTCTTTTGGATCAAACAATCCTTTTCTTGAGTGTTCTTCTAAGACTTTTCCATGGTTTTTAGTCTAACTACTTAGGGTTTGTAATACTTGGCGACAATGTTGAGTTGAATTAAAGAAATTCAATCCATTAGTTCATGTTGAAAGACAATATGGTCAATGGCACTAACTTGAATCTCTTGAATGAAGTCCTTAGACTTGTTTTTAATGTGGTGTGTGCATCAATTTGCGATGAATGAAGAATTCTCTAATTAAGATTCATATCAGAAATTAACCAAGAGAAACCTCTAAAAAGATCGTCTCTATCTTATTACAGTCTTGAAGAGGTCCATGAGCCACATAAGAAGCATATTCTTGTAAGATAGAAGGAAAATACAAAAAATGATGCAACGAGTAGCCTTATCACGAGAGAATAGCAGTGAAGGCAATAGAAAGCTGAAGCAGGTACTAGAGATGAAGAAAAACTCATTTGGTAATATTGATTCAGGTGAGAACATGACAAAAAATCGCCTATCAGACATTTGTTCACAATTATGAAATGCCAAAGCAGATCTACAATCAACAAAGTTCAGAGATTCTTCCAAACACATCCTTCAGATTTCTTCATGTTTCAAAATAAAAAAATAAAACAAAAAACACAAATGATCGATCAAAATCTAAGTATCCTATTGTTTCATACAACTAAACTGTTTCCCTCAGATAGTTGCACAGATGGACTAATATTCTTTCAGAGAGTATATAAAGTCTGCTAGCCAAAAGATCCAGCAAATGTACAGATATAATGTTTCCGCACCTTGATCAAAAGAATTCAAAATATATATAAATATAAATAAATAAATATATATATATATATATAGTAATTCTATTAGTTGCACCAACTTTCTGTGCACCTCAAAACTGAACATTTATAAATATATATATTTATATAGCTAAGCGCATTAACCTCTCCACCACCCAAAACTGAACATTTTAAGGGAAAAATAAATGGCAAAACACGGACAATTTATCTAAACATTAATAAAGAAAAGGGAGACACTTTTTCTAAGAAATTACCAAACCCATTTAATTTCTCCCCCCATTTAAACACAATTTTATAACCAGAAACAAATTAATCAAGAAATACAAAAACCCAGAAACTTACAATAGAGTTCAACCTTTCTGAAAAAGAAGAGAGACAAAAAAAGATAAACAAGGAGAAGAAAAACTTACTCCGTGTTGGCGGGTGCCGGCATTAATGCGCTCAATCCAAAGGGACCGCATATCTCGCTTCTTGTTGCGGCGGTCTCTATAGGAGTACTGAAGGGCCTTCTCAACCCGTTCTGATACAATTCTTTGCTCTTCCTCTGAAACCCTTTGCCAATTTCAGCACCTCTTTCTTGTTCATTTTTTGAATCTCCCAAACAAATCACGGATGCTTCCTCTTGGGGTTTTCAGGTTTAAGCCAAGGTTTTCTATTGGGCTTCTGAACTCGCCTTTTGACAATTCCTTAGCTTATGCGTATTCTTTTTTTATGTCCGAAAATATTTTTAAAAATTACAACTAAGTCTTTTTGTTTTCCAAAAGATGTTTTAGTAAATTAGTATTTGATTTTGTAAATATTTCTCTCATCGATTGAATATCTCATTTTTTATTTTAATAAATTTTTATTAAAAGAATTTAATTCAATTCATTTTTAACATAACAATATTAATTCATTTTATAAAATTTTATCTTTTTAGGAAATGTGATATTAATTTTAGATGGAGAGAGTATATTTTTAATCATTTTGGTAGAATAGTTAAAATGAGGCTTAACTAACAATGTGGATAATTAAGGTTGTCACTTTTTTCCTTTTCAATTTGACTATTAACTATAAAATCAATCAATATAACCATTATATTTTGAATTTTAAGACAAATTTTAGTAGGTTACAATTCATGTCATATTATTATTGAAGATTGATTACAAAGTCATTCGAACCACCATGCGATGGTTAAATTGTTTTAAAATTCAAAGTATAATGATTAAATTAATTGGTTTTATAATTTAATGATCAACATCAATGGTCTTAGTTAAGCGGTTAAAAATGATAAATTTAGAAAAAGATTTGTTAAGTATTTAAAG
>JAOXNR010001284.1:0-10108 GCA_028571225.1 Parsonsia alboflavescens
TGTGTCTCGAAACTCAATATTTGTGTCTCGAAAGTCTAAATGTCTGTCTCGAAATCCCTAAGTGTGTCTCGAAATCCTCTATCTCGAATTCCTTATGTGTGTCTCGAAAGGCCCCTCTCTTGTCTAGAAAGCAACTATCTCTTGTCTCGAAATCACTTAAATAGGTCTCGAAATATACCTATTTTGTGTCTCAAAAGTCCCTTCTCAGATCTCGAAATCTCCTCACTTTGACGGAAATCTCTGCAATCCTACTTTCTCCTCCTAGATTAACAACACAGAACGAACAAATCCAAGCTTCCAAACACCAAAGAAAAAAATAAAAATAAACAAACCGAATAATGTACATTCGAACACCCCTACCTTCGTCTTCTTGATTTCGGAAAACAAAAATCAACAATCGAACACAATAAAAAACTAGTTTTTTCTCTCTACTATAAGGGAATGGTTCTTTGAGCAATTTTCTTAGTTATAGTTCAAAACTTTTGATCAAATGAATGACGTTAGTTATATTTTCTTCAATTTATTTTACACGTTGTTAAGTTCGGTTGGATGTTTTGAATGCTGAGAGATAAGATAGTAAATGTGCGTTAAAGGAAAATAAATGTTATGTTTTGATTTTTTTTTTAATTAAAAGTCAAAATGAGTATAGAATGAAAAGTTAGTTTTAGATATGAGTAATTATGAAATATTATGATGATTTTGATAAATAAGAAATTATTGTTTCAATTTGGTTAAAAATGAAAAGGCCATTTAATGTGAAATAAAATTATTTGGGTAAAACGGACTCGTTTCCGCAGGCATTACTTATAGCATATTAAACGGAGTAACAAACCAACAAACCAACCTAAGGCATTCCCATTCCCTGATCCTCTCGAGTCTCCAACTGCGTAGACGGAACCCAAGCTTTGATTATTAAAGCCTCTTGTCTCTGTCTTGCAATTACAAGTCCATTTTTAATTCTGCAAATTCTATCCTTCCTAAGCTCTCCGAAATTCCAGAAAACCGAGAAATGGGTAAAGCTCAAGTCTCCGATTCGGCTGATCAAGAAATTGACTCTGATGCTGATTCAGGTTCGGCGTCAGAAGAGGTTGAGACTCCGAGCAAGGTTAGGGCCGGAAAGAAAATTTCCGATTACGAAAGACAGAGAATGAAGAGGATTGAAGAGAACAAAGCAAGAATGGACGCTTTGGGCCTGAAGAAAATGGCGAACTCTTTTGAGAGTTGTATTCCTAAACAAACCAACAAAACCAGTGGTAGAAAAAGTAAGGGTAAAGAAAAGGTGGGCGACGACGAAGAGTATAGGCCATCCGAAGAAGAAGAAGAGGGGTTGGGTTCTTCAAGCGCAGAAGATGAAAAAGAAGGTGATGATGAAGATTTTGATTTGGCAAGAACCAGGAAAAAGGTATCCTCTGGCCTCCCTCATTTTCGCTTACACCAGGACACTTTATCAGTGGACAACCATCTAATATCTTTTTGTTAGTTTATTTTTAAATTCATGTCATCTCTGTGGTGTTAAAGATTTCATTTTTCGAGGTTATTACACTACTTTGGATTACATTCTCTGAGTCTGATTCGGGTGATTTAATAATGCATGACTTACAAGAAAGAAGACAATGGGGACAAAATGTACCTTTACTATCTGCTATAGGTTTAAATGGAACTGCTGTAGTCTGAAGGCAATGAAACTTATTTTTCTGCTTATTGAACAAGAACGGGTTAAGTATCATAATCAAGAAAAAGTTCTACACATATATATGCAACCAATATTGGGTTTTGGGTTCAAGCATCTGGAAATCGTTGTTTGAATATAATTTTTTTTTTTTTTTGTTAAGTTACTTGTCGATTCTAAGATGCACTTGCCTAGTCCACTGCTGATTCCGTTAGATTAGGAACTGGGGCTACATATTGTATAGAGTTAAGGGTGGAGAAGGATATGCATGCCCAAGAAAAATTAGAGGTCAATGTTGGCAGTTCAATTTAAGGTGTGTAAACATGAACCCAGACACTAATATCTATAAACAGAGAGTTGTGAACCTGGGATGCTAGAGGTGGTTGTTTCTGTAAGTGTGGAGTTGGAGCTGAAAATGTGTATCTGGAAGAGGCAAAAAGGAAATGAGAGGGTATTTCAATGTGTACAAATTCTAGATCTGAAATATACATATCTTTGGTGGTTGGAGGTTTTTGCCATTAGCACATCTTATGCTGGAAAGTTTAATGTAAGCCATAGAAGAAGTCCCTCTGTGATCCTCTGGTGTGTCTTTAAAGTTCAGTAGAGTTGTGGAATAGTTTGGACTAGAGTGATGCATCGTAGATGACTCCATGTCTTGTCAAGTCTGATGTCTGACGCATGTAATATTTCTAGTTGGCCTGTGTGGACGTATTGCCCTGTAGGCTATAGCTATTAGAAAAAATTGCAATTGCAGGATTCATAAGCTCAATCCTTTTTTCTATTACATTTCTGAACTAAGGAAATAAGTTTTTGAAGATCCATGTTGAGTTCTTGATTTTTCACATGTAGTTTACGGGGGGGACTTTTGTGGTAGAAAAAATGTTCTTTAACATATGAAATTCGAGCCTAGTTGATATTCTCATGGATCCCAAATGTCAAATTAATTGCAACAGCTGAAGTGGTAGATGATCCATCTCATGTCTAGGAATTTTTGAGGAGTTAGTGCAGAACAGATATCTTCATTGCACCTAGTGTAAATTACTTATGTCCTTGACTTCACTTATATTACTTATTTGCTATTTTTAATGCATGGGGTAGATAAGGATTTCATAATGAGGTTTGTTACATCCAAGTGGGTATGTGCAAATTGAAGAGTATGTTGATGCAGACCTTAGTTGGCTTTCCTTCAGATCTTGAGATAACTTGAATATGTCCTCGCAAAAGTGATTCCCCCCACCCCCCGTTTTTTTGACAAAGAAATACATTTTATTTCCTTGATTTTTTTTCTTTTCCTAAAAATATATATAGCTATAGGTATGATCTTATCAAGTATTTGCATGCAATGCATGACTATTGATGTCAGCCTGTCTCCACTTAGATTTCTTGTCCTCCTTTCCTCTTGCATTTGCTTTTACTAACCAATTTCTATTCTTCTGGTCAACACAGACTTTGAAAGTTGAGAATCCTTTTTCTACATTTTTTTTCTGCTTTCTAATACTATTCCTTTGATTCACTTATTCCTGTTGAAGAAAAAAATTCAAACCCCAAAGAAACCAGTTTCCTCCCGAAAGCGTATAAGCAATTTGGATTTTGCTGATGACGAGGATGAAGCTCTAAAGCAGGTAATAGGTTTTGTTAGTTCTTGAGTGTATTTTGTTTGTTGATAAATTTTATTTTTGTATCTTGGGTCGTAGGGCATTAATCAGAGGCTTAGCTCTTGGTATTAGATTTCAGTACTAACAATTATATTGTATATTTCAGGCAATAGCTCTTTCACTTCAAGATGCTGCACAGTTTACAGATGAAAATAAAGTGGCTTCTCAAGATTACTTTACTCATCCAATTGGAAAGACAGATTCTGCAAGAGAAGGAAATTCCCAAATTCCCGATGATATGGGAAAGAGAAAGAGGAAAAAATCGGTTCGTTTGAGCTCAAATTCGTGGTTTACTAAATGAGGGGTTCTTTACCCTTGGTCCCCTTTTGCTTTTTTCTATTTGGGTTCTCATCTTGTGATTTTCTTGTTGCCTTGTTGTTTATGGATCGCAGATTAATAGTCGGGTGCAAATGATGGAAGATGAATTGATTATACATTTCTTTCAGTTCGATGGTAATGATGTCTTAATTTTACATATTTTTAGATGTTCTAAGAAAGAGAGTACTATATATTTGCTAAATTGCAGCATGAAAAAAGTGTACTTGAGAAATGCCTTTTCTTTGGTGTCATCTCATTAATACCTGTGAGCTTTCCTGGGTTTAGTTGTTGCCTTGATGAGTCTTGGTGTGTAATTTTCAGAGAGCTTGATAACTAAATGAGGTAAGTTATGCACAAAGTGTTGAATGCTTTTGGAGATAATCTAGAATGACTAAGAAAGACATAGACCAATGTGACATTTGAGGAAGCTCATTTTGTTACGAAGATCCTCTTTTTTCCTTACCCCGAGAAAATAGTAGATAATTAAACTAAGACAAATAACTAGAAATCTACATAATATCATTTGAGAAACTTTCTCCTTTCTTCTCCATGCATGAGATGCCAACAGATAACATTCATTTTGATGATATGAACAATATCTGGTTACAAGTAAAGTCAATTCTCTTTTTGGCAGGAAAGTTAATGTTACAATATCAACCACTACAGAATTAAAAGTTTCTCCCTTTGTCCAGAATTGAATATCCCTCTATCTGTATTTTTGTTTAAGTTGTCCAAAATTGAAAGTTCCATTTTTAAAAATAAATAGATTTTAGTATAAAGTCTCACTAAAAACGTCCTTAATTTAAGAATTTACATCCACTTATCCAAAACTGTCACCACTAATTAAATTAATGAGAAGGATAAATTAGTAACTTAATGAAAGTAAAAGTTAAAATGGGGCATTCAATTTTGGACGGAGGGAGTACTATCTTTTCTTGACATAAACGCTTAAAAGGACCTTGCATTGTTAAGCCCTTTCTGGCTGAAGTGTGCAATGGCAATTATCATAATTTTGGAGCACCTTCTAGCCTTTCATTGCACAACTAGAAGGCAGGCGCAGATAAATAAGCTTGGAAACAATTTTAACATAGTTATTCGGAGTGTCTATCTTTATTTTCTTTCTTGGTCTTTTGGGAATGTTTAGACTTTTTTCCATTACAATGCTTTCGTAAGCAATTGGAAATAATTTGCTGCATTTTAATGATGCAAGAGTAACCATCGATATTCTAACTTTCTTGGAGCACACCATAAGTTTTATTATGCTGTTGACTGTAAAGGTATGCATTATTAAAAATAGATCATATTGCTCAGAATCTATAGAAACTCGAAGCTACTAGGTGAAGATCCTTCCTAGTTTTTAAGTAAAAAGCCTTACAGCTAGTTTGGGAGTTAGAAGGAGGAGAGAAAAGAAGAGAAAGATTAAGATAGGTATCTATAGTTGATTGGGAGTTTGAGGAGAAAAAAATAAAGAAATTTGTTTATTTTGTTCGGGAGTTTGGAAAAAAATGAAAGGATGTATTATTTTAAGTTATATTTATGATAATATCCTTTACAAGGAAGTTGAGGATATTGGATAAAATTGTAAATAAAAAATGATTAACAGGTACAATGGGAATTTTAGCAAAATCAATAAATCAGAAGCTCCATCGGTCCGTTTCTCCTGTTTTGGGCAAATTATGAATCCCTTGCAGGAGACATGCAGCATCTCCCCCATTCTCTCTATTCCTTTTCTCTTCTTCCTCAAATAAACTCCCAAACAAGACTGATTTCTCCTTTTTCTTTTCAAACCCCTTCTTTTCTCTCCAAATCTTTCCTCCCAAACTAGCTGTTAGTCCTGCTACTGCTTTCCATCTTTTATTTAGCATCTAATAAAAAATAGCATTTCTTCAAAATTGTGGACTATATTGATCACCTTCATTCGAGGTGGGGAACAAAATTCTCCAGTGAAGTTTTTTTTTTCCCCCTTTTTTCTCTTCTTTCTCTGGTGCATTCACATTTATACAATTTTGTAAATGTGTCGGGTGCAACCTTTTCATGGAATGGCCTTACAAGACTGATCAAATAGGGTAACAGTGCTCTTTCATGTATAGATTATGCGATGACATATTATATTTGTAAATAATATAAATGTGAATGTAAATGCTAGTTATAATATATCAACATGTAATGGAATCTAATATTGCATTTACTTGTATATCTTGTTTCATCTTTCTGACAATTACTGGAACTTGTGCACTGCAGAAGCAGGGAAGGGGAACATAAATCTACGAGATCTGCAGAGGATAGCTGTTGCTCATGATTTTACATGGTCTGAAAAGGAGATGGCAGATATGATACTTTACTTTGACAGCAATGGAGATGGCAAGGTTGTTCCTAACTACTGATGATCTATCTTCATTTTTTGCTTTCTTATTACATGTGGGTGAGAATTTAAAAATATTAGTTAAATATAAAAAGGATGCCGAGAGCATTAAGAGATGCTAGAATCAGAAATAAAAACTTACTTTTTGATTAGTAAGGAAATAAAAAATTACTTTTTGATTATTAAGCAGTTTCTGTCCCCATGAACAATGTATCTGACCCCTTCTTTGCATCCTTTTATCTGTACTGGAACCAAGTAGATCTTTTCTGAGATTACACACCATAGATGATGTTGGACAAGAAAAGGTCACAAATTTTAACAAAGAATTTCCACATGTGGCCGATGCCCGGCAATAACTTATTTTTTCTTTTAGGCCATGCTAACAAGTAAAATGCTCACAACTCTGTCAAATTAACACCAAGTTACCTCAGTTCACTGTGTTCTTTGCCATAGAGAAACAAATTTTTGCATCCGAGGAGTTTCACTTTAGTGCCAACCAATCAGATACGCAAATGTTTTTCATGGAAATAAAACATATGCTTTCCTTACCTTTCTATATGAATTGTTTTTTGTTCAGTTATTTTGTTTGCTCTTGAGATAGAGATAAAGAAAGCTTTAAAATATATTTTTCTTGGATTAAATGGTCAGACTTGCAGATCTCCAGCTGATTTGAGGAGATAATGCACCTGAAAAATCTTGTATTTAATTGGCTGTATTTAACTTAATCCTGTAAAAAATGACTTAATTGCAGTTAACGCTCGAAGATTTTCGTACAATTGCTGGTCGATGCAACATGATACGGTAGAAGCTTTATGGATAAAAGCTTGAGCAGATATACATGAATCCACCAAGGTACCTTGCATGCAAAGTCGCTTTCTTTGGCTATATCAATGATGTGCATTGTGAAGGAAAGGAAAATGGTGGTATTTCTTGATCATGCCTATAAGAGCATTCAAAAAATCTCTCAAGGCAAGGTGAAAATCTATACCAGGAAAGCATCACAACTTGATTAAGCTATTATGTAGTTCAAAATGTATCAGCCAGTGTCCGAATCCTCCATATCCACTGATATTTAGAGACAGGATGAATGAACGTGACAGTAAATGATGTACAATTACTTTAGGCTAGTTTCACTAAAGTTTCATTAGGAGAAAATTTTGGTTCATTTATTGACTGTCGATAACTCTTCCCTTGAGTAGTATATGCATGAACCAGAAGGATTTTGGGACAAGGCTTTATATTTTCAATATGGTTGACTCTGCTAGTGAACTTGGAAGGGGACCTTCCTAGTGTTCCAGTCTGCAACCCAATCATCCACTGCTGCAGTATATGTAGTTCAACAGAACCATATACCTTGGCCATGCTGTACTTTACAATGTCAATAGCCTGATTTATAAAGTTTATAGATTCTCGGCCTGTATCTATTACAGTATGCTTGTCATTTTTCATTTCGCTCCATTGGTCATCATTTTCAGGCAAAAATGGCTTAATGTCAAACGATGTCCCTTTGTTAGAAAGGAATTCCCTTTCCAGGCTCCTTAGTTCCTGATGCTCTGTCAATTTTGATGGGGCAAAGATCATGACACATTGCACAGGCCAACCAAGTCATCCGGGTGCATGTGCTATGCCCAAATATTTTGCTTGGAGTTTTGTCTCAACTGCTGTGAGACTTAGCAGTGGATGCAGCTGTCTTTAAGACAAACACTTGAAAGGATGACTTAATATTCGTAAGATGAAATCGGACTTAGGGGTCAAGATTGTGATAGTAAACAGATTTTCAGGTGTTTCAATTCTGTAAGTGAGGGTGCTGGTCAACCATATCGGATACCTGTTTCTGACAAAAATCAAATCATTTAATGACATTCAAAATAACTTTAGTAATTGAGATCCTTATTTAACAAGCATGACAAACCATTGGCCAAATGCAATAACAAGAAATTAATCCTTGTCTGTTGCTCATCAGACTCATTACAACTGCTAACCATTCTTTTGGTTTGAATGACTGAAGGATGTAATACTACGCAATCAACACCCCCACCCAAAAAAGAAGCAAAAAAGGGAAAGAGAATAAGCTAGTTGATTCACCGGAAGTATCAATTTAAAGGGACTTTCCCCGGTTTTAACAGGAACAAAGATTAAAATAGGCCGCTCTCAAAGTTACCAAAATAACCATTTCTAAAAGTTAGTCACACAATGAATGCTCCAGAGCCTTGTCAAGGCAATTACAAAACCCATCAAACTCTTTCGAGCATGTTCTCTAATGTCAACCAGATGGCTACACACAACACAAAGCTCTTCTGAATCAGTTATGCATTTATCCTTATGTCTTCTTCAGGATATACCCCAAAACAATGCCAAGAAGGCCAACAATAACAACATATATGAAAGGGATGCCACTGCGGCTTCTCCTGCCATCACGCTTCAGGAGCTCCTGCACAAATTAAAAATCATAAATAAAACATCATTGCAAAGCACTTCAAATTATAAGCCATGCCATCAATGTTTATGCCGAGCGATCAAGATCTCTAAAGTAACCACCTCATGAGTTTTGGGGGTGAGGTAAAAAGAGAGAAAATGAAAGCAGAACCCTCCATGTGGGGGAAGAAGACAAGCTATGCACTCCTCATCATGGCTATGTTTTCAGGATGACCATTTGATGTTCAAGCTTTACATTCACCAGTGACCACCTGTATCTTTACCTAATTTAATATATGAAAAATAGACCCAACAAACAAATCAAGTCATGACTAACTACAAAATAAATGACAATTCAGTTTCTTTGATGGCCTTTTTTCCCTTTTGATAGCTCAGCATATCAATCACAATCCATCCTAAAACCCCTTCTCTTGAATTCCTCCTAAGAGTACAGAAATAAATCTTTACCTTCAAAACCGTCTTCCCCACTAACTGCAGCGACCGGCCAACTAAAAAAACAAAATATCCTTTTCACCTCTGAAAACACGCACACACACACACTCCTAGAAGTGAGATTTATCTCTCTACCTTCCCCCATAACTAAAGCCAAACCATTTGATTCCCCCTTTCCCGTAGAATCCTTCCCATCTCAACAGACAGTGGGCAGCTACAAGTTGTTCATCCTAGGCAGTGGTGGTGGTCTATGGAGAAATCACTGATTTTATACAATCTTAGCCTGATGCAGGCAAGCAGTAGCAAATACACTCAGTAATTCTAGCTTATTCTTGCTAAAAAAGTCAATTTGCTGAGTTCAAGGATGCATGATAGGGTGTGCAGTAAGTTGAAACACAGCCCGGTCTACATCAAAGCAAAAAAAAAAAAGGAGAATTCATAATTTAGGGAGCAGAACAAAATTAATCAAGTCAGAGCCATCACTGTTCCAGACTTAGTATCTGATGAATATTTTGGTTTGAAAGAGAGGCTTCCAGCCTTCAATACATCATCATTTGTGGAAAAGTAATTCAAGGGGGGAAAAGGTGGAAAAGAAACATGTAGGCATGCGTCTATTACAATTTTTTAGATAATAATCAAAATCCCAATTCATTGATCTTCCAGAGCTTTCAGCTCATCTTCCAGTTAACTTGCTATAAATCTTTTCTAATAGAATATCAAACCCTGTACTCCTTGCACACACTTTAATCTACCTTCTATTCTTTAAGAGGTACAAATGTAATTTGCTTCCCTGAGAGTGTTATACCACCATAATGAAGCGTACACTGATCTATATTGCAACTACAATTTACTACTCATAGTCCAAGAAACTGCAATTAAGTATCTAGCATTGTGTTAAGAGTTCTGAAAGCTCCTCCTAACATTGAGAGGGATGTAATTGTTGAAAATGGGAAAGAAAATACACAGGAAGAGGGGATTAGAAACTAAAATGGATCCATCTATATGACACATTGAAGGGATCCACATGCAGGAGGAATAGATGAGAAATATTCTGCAATGTGAAACCCTTACCATTTCTTGCTGAAGCTTATTCCTTTGTAGGATAGCAGAATTCTTCTCTTCAGTCAGCTTGGAAATAAGGGCCTTGACCTGGATAGAAGTAAAGTTAAAGCTCAATCATATGATATTCCCTTCTTTTAAACATGCCCCCCGGGTGGTTTGGGGGGGGGGGGGGGG
>JAOXNR010001285.1:0-10108 GCA_028571225.1 Parsonsia alboflavescens
GGGGTTTGGCATAGACATAAAAGATAGTACATTAAATGCAGGTATAAACAAAACCTTTCATTGCTTAAAGATGAATGTGATGCTTTTATTGAACAAAATGATACTCCAAAAATATTGCTCTCATGAATTTCTTTATCATGTGAACAATTCTGCATCCTATCCTCCCTAATTTTCTTTCCTTCTGTTGCTTGAAGTAATTAAAGTCGTGCATTGTCATTTAATAATTCTCTCTCGTAAAATTCATCTCTTAGTAATTCTACATTATTGTGTGGTACAATAAATCATTCATCTTTTAGTTAGTACAGAGCTGATAATATGACCCTGGTGTTTATAGGGCTTGCATCTGGGGCCAATGACTAGGCAGGAAACATCTTGATGATTTCAGAGATTCCCACCTAATTCAGGTAAGAAATGCAGTTCGTGAGAACAAAAAGATTCCTGGTACATAAGAGGTGCATTTTATAGTAACTACGGAAATGTATTATTTGCATAGTCTGCAAACTTGTGAAAACAAGCATGCTTCTTAGTATTTAAGTTTTTCTTTATAGAGTAGCATAGATGTTGACAACATTTGTAGAAGGGAAGAACCTTTGGCCCTTCAATTTTCATTTGAACATGCTGCATTGTTCTCATGACAATCAAATACAGTGCATCCTTCTCTTGAGGTGTTTTTGACTGTAGCTGGTACCCGTGGAAACAGAATACATTGGGGTGTCCGTGGACGGCTTGGAAAATATTATTGGGGTGTCAAGCTGTTCCCCGTGGCGAATCTGAATTTTCCAGGACATAGCGATTTGGCGAAAAGCTGTCAGGGTGTAATGCCCATCCTATGAATTGATATCGGTTGGTCCTCTTATTTCGGCGATACAATAAATTTTCTCCCAAAATAAATGACATTTCCTCACACGCACCAATCATTAAAATTCCATAAATAATGGGTGTTTGAAAAACCCTATCTTCAGTTTGAAATTCTAATTCTTTTAATTCTATTTTTCATTTTTATTGTTTTCTTGTGTACAAAATTAATTTATTTCAACTCAAAAAATAAATACTAAACGGGTTAAGAATTCTATTTTTCTCTTTTTAACATTAATTAATTTAATTTATTCCGACACAAAAAATAATAAGAGGCACTTTTAATTCGATTTTTTTCTTTTTAGTTTTATTCAACCCAATATATTAAAGCAGAAATAATTGTTAGAAAATTGACAACTCAACACATTAAGTTATTTCAAATTATGATTTTTCATTGCACCGATTGTTCTTCGGAATATCACTATCTCGCATAGATTTTCAACGGTTCAAGGAAAATTCTTTAATTTATTTCAGTGGCGTCAGTGACTACGTTGGTTATCGCGTCAGTAGTTTTTTGGAAAGTTGAATTAAGCGAAAAATTTCATTGGTTCACGCTCATATTGTTATCGGTCCATTTAGCCGGCATCAGCAGAATGGTAAGTTCGATTTTTTTATTTTTATTTTTAAATTATTTTTATTATTTTTTAAAAAAACCCTTTCAATCCTTCCGTTCTTCCTTTCCTCATACTTTTCTTTCGGTCCTTCTCTCATGTTCTTTCAATAGCCGAAACACCCCTCACGAAGCTACTCAAAGGGACACCCGAGTGGGTAGATTAACGAGTATTCAGACTTTAGATTTAAAGTTCGAATCCTATTAATATCTTCCTGAGTATACGGAATATCGAGATGCATGCAAACTGGTCTAAGCATCACTTAACAAAACTACTCAAATTCTCTTCTTTCCATCGAAATCTCTGTAATTTCTTCCTCCTAAACATAAATCCATTCCCTCCACAACCTAAATCAAACCATTTTCTTCACATCCAAATCCAAAACCGCCCCAAACAAGGTTCACCGTTGCCCGTTAAACAAACCCGTCATCATCATGCAGCGTCGATAATCACTCAAGGATCATTGATATTGTATTTTTTCACCTATTTCTCTAGTTTTTCTTGGGTAATTTGATGAATTTGAAATTGGGGATCTAAGGTTTGTGAAATTGAATTTGATTTGAGTTTGTGGATTTGAATGTGGCGTGGTTCTTTATTCGCATATGCTTGTGGTTGTTGATTATTGAATTTCAATTGTTGCATTATTCCCTATTGATATTGAAATTTCATTGTTGGTTGTGATTATTGTTTAAGTTCATTGTTGATTGCTGGGTTGTGTTTGTTTTAATATGTTAAGGTTTCTTAATATTTTTGACTCATTGCATCATGGTTAGGAGTGAAGGTGGAAAAAAGGGGAGAATCAATGTTTGTGAAAAACCTACTTTTGATGAATTTAGGTTTTCTTCTTTAGAAAATCAAAATTGGTTTAATGAACGATTTGGTAATTCTTTGATTCTTGAATGATTAGTGGACCCTCTAATAGACAGAGAATTGGGACTCGGTCACATCTTTGGATCATTAGGTTGGGAACCCATTCTTCATCCTTATCATTCATATTTTCCTACTTTCTTAAAAGAATTCTATGCTAATATTATCATTAGAAACATATGTTAGAGGTGTTCCAATTGTGCTTACTCGTGGACAACTTGCTCTTATCTTACATTTACCTAATGAGGGTGTTTTTCCTAAATTTTCAAGGACTTTTCATCAACTGATAATGATTTTAATGTCAATACAATAACAAAAGAACTGGGACTTCGTTCTATAATCACGGGCACACAACATGAAAGACATGGTTTCTTAGTTAAAAATTTAACTGTTCTCTATCGTGTTGTACTCCATTTGGTATATTCTAACGTTGTCTCTAAATCTTCCTCTTTGAATGAATTACGATACATTGATATTTATATTTTGTTCAAAATGATGAGAGGATTAGGTATACTTGTAGGATTCCTTCTACCTGCTCTTATTCTTGATCAAATAAGAGCAGTTGTCAAAGCCCCAAATAATAGTAAGGCAAAGGCTTTCGGTTATCCTTGTTTGCTAACTCGTGACTTTGAAGCTTTTGGTGTTCCCTATAAAGATACAAAAAAGCTAGAATTAAAAGAAGCAATAGGGGAGGACACTTTGAAGAATCTTAAACTTGTGAAAGAACATGGGGCATGGCATTGGTTACATCCAGGGGAACAAGTTCATTAATTAGCACAAGGGAATGACATGCCATCTTCATCTGTAGGGCCATCTGGCTCATCATAATCCAATTTGATGAGTCATCTTCAAGAAATTCAGGCGACCTAAGTCTCTATCTGGCAACAACTCCAACAAGACCATCAAGAATTCATTACCTTTCAACGGGAAATCAATTCTTGTTTGGATTACCATGAGGAGATTCTTCATGACCTTCAAAATTGGTGACTTCTTCTTTTTTTCATTTGTGTTTCTGTTTTATTGTTATGTATTTATATCTTTTTTGTTTTATTTTGTTACATTGAGGACAATGCAACCCTTTTAAGCGTGAGGATGTGTTGTTTTTAATGTTTTTTGTGTTATTTGGTTAGTTTTACCTGTGCCATATGTTAATGTTTCTTGGTCAATGATATATGCAAGTATGATTGAGTTGAGAATGATGAGTAGTTTCTAAAATTGGGATTTCTTGACCTGATTTTTTGCAATTTTTTTTCAAGTTTCTACCCTTTCTTTTTGAAAAATCATGAAGTTTCCATTACAAGTGAAGACATTGATGCTTAGTTGATTTGACATGACTATTAGATTTTTTTTATGAACCTGTCTTTGTAAAGGTTGGCATTCTAGTAAGCCTGTGTTTGAAATTCATCCAACTAATTCAATTGACAATTCCTTCTTTCCCTAGCTTTATGAAGGTCCACATTAAGCTTGTTTATTGCCCAAAACGCTTTATGCTCCAACTCCATGGGTAGATGACAAGCTTTTCTAAAAACAAATTGTTAAGGTGACGTTCCAATAGGTGTCTTGTAGGTTGTTTGATAAGCACAAAGTGCATCATCAAGTCCCCTTGACCAATCTTTCCTTGAAGGGCCTACCCTTTTCTCAAGTATCCCTCTTGATTTATGTATTGGATACTTCCATTTGGCCATTGGTTTGAGGATGATAAGCCAATGCCACCTGATGAGTAACTCCAAACCTGGCCAAAAGTTGAGAGAATTACTTATTACAAAATGAGTACCTTCATCACTTATCTCATGGAGTACCAAAACAACTAAAGATTGTCTTCCTTAGAAATCTTAGAACCGCATTGGCATCATTGGTGTCATATGCTTTAGCTTCCGTCCACTTGGATACATAATCTACAACGACAAGGATGTACTTCTTTCCAAAGGATGATGGAAATGGTCCCATAAAATCAATGCCCCATACATCAAATAATTCAACTTCTTGGATGTTGTTGAGTGGTATCTCATTCCTTTTAGAGATATTTCCTATCTTTTGACACCTATCACAATGAGAAAAAAAGGTATTACCATTTTTAAATAAATTTGGCCAATAAAAACCCGATTAAAGAACTTTCGTAGTAGTTCTTTCTCCTCCAAAATGGCCTCCATATGCAAAAGAATGGCAATGCGTCAAGATGCACTCCATCTTGATCTCTAGAACACACTTTCTTACAACTTGATCTGCACATTGCTTGAAAAGGAATGGTTCCTCCCAATAACAAAACTTGGCATTGTGTAGAAACCTCTTCTTTTTGTTGGTAGTTTAAATTTGGAGTTAATTGTCTACACTCAAGATAATTAGCAATGTTAGCAGACCAAGGAGTACTTACTTTAGAAATAGCTAGGAGTTTCTCATTAGGAAAATCATCATTTATCTCCATGGATAAACCCTCTTGTTCATGCTTCTCAAGTCGAGATAAATGGTTAGCCACCTTATTCTCCGTCCCTTCCTGTCTCTTATTTCAAGATCAAATTCTTGGAGCAATAAAATCCATCTTATTAACCTAGGTTTGTCATCTTTCTTTTCAAACAAATATTTGATAGTTGAATGATCAGTGTAAACAACAACTTTAGTTCCTACCAAATATGATCTAAATTTATCAGAAGCAAATGCTATAGATAGTAATTCTTTTTTAGTAATAGTGTAATTAACTTGAGCCTCATTAAGATTCTTAGTAGCATAGTAAATAGAATGAAAGATCTTACCTTTCCTTTGACCGAGCATAGCTCCAGTGGTAGTTGCATCACACATTAGCTCATCCTTTTCGATAGAATCCTGCCTGATCTAGAAAACTTCAGATTGTTTTGACATTTGTTAGAGGTGGAAGCTATTGAATGGTCTCAATCTTCGCTTTTTGGACCTCCAATCCTTTTTCTGAAAACCAAGTGTCCAAGAACAATTCCTTTTCTAACTATAAAGTGACATTTTTCCCAATTAAGGACAAGGTTAGTTTCTTGATAACTGTTCAAGAACAAAGCTAAAATTTGCGAACAATGATCAAAATAATCACCATAAATAGAAAAAATCATCCATAAAGACTTCCATGCAATTTTCAATTATATTAGTAAAAATAGCTATCATGCATCTTTAAAAGGTGGTAGGAGCATTACATAACCCAAAAGGCATTCTACAAAATGCAAAGGTACCATATGGATATGTAAAAGTGGTCTTTTCTTGATCTTCGGGTGTAATGGCTATTTGATTATAACCTAAATATCCACCAAGAAAACAATAAAATTCTTTTCCTGCTTACCTGTCCAACATTTGATTAATAAAAAGGAGAGGAAAGTGGCCTTTGCAAGTTGCATTATTCAATTTCCTATAATCCATGCAAACTCTCCAACGTGTAATAGTTCTAGTAGGAATAAACTCATTCTTATAATTAACTACTATAGTCATACCTCCCCTTTTAGGCACACATTGAACAAGACTTACCTATGCACTATTAGAAATAATATAGATTATACCTGCATCCAACCACTTGATGATTTCTTTCTTTACCACTTCCTTCATGATTAGATTGAGTCGACGTTGATTTTCCAGGGAAGGCTTTTGATTCTCTTCCAACCTAATCTTGTGCATACAAAAGGTTGGGCTTATTCCTCAAATGTCAGCAATAGTCCATTCCCGTAGAACTCAAAGTAATTTGTCTTCCCACACAATGGTTGGTGAAAATGAATAATAACAAGAAGGATAGAATTCTTATTGAGATATTCATACTTCAAGTGGGAAGGTAGTGTTTTCAACTCCAATGTTAGTAGCTCCTCAAGAGATGACTTCAAATTCTTTGTTCTCCCAAGTTGAAGTCCCAATGATTCAAATTGCGGTGATTTTTTGTTCATCTTAGGGGTGGAATCAAGATTTTTGAAAATTTCCTGAAATTCCTCGTTGAAGTCCCTTTCATTGTTAGTGACTAAAACAGCTTCCAAAGAATCCATAGGGTGAGTATTCTCAAAAGATTCATAGGTAACCACATTCAAAGAATTAATATAACAACAACTTTTAGAGTATCATGTTGTTTCAAAGAAGAATAAATATTAAAGATTACCTGTTGATCATTCATCCTCATAGTCAACTCACCCATTTGAACATCAATTAACGTTCTTCCGGTAGCTAAGAAAGGTCTTCCCAAAATTATTGGGACATTTTTATCCTCTTCCATGTCAAGAATGATGAAGTCTACTAGGATAATAAATTTATCTACCTTGATAAGAATGTCTTCTATTACTCATCATGGATAGTTCAATGTTCAATTTGCCATATGTATAGTGAAAGTGGTCCGGCATGCATGTGACATCGATTGGTGAGTCGAAACCAAGACCGGACACCCCCAGTCTTTGGTTCGCCTCATTTCTTTGCATCTGGTGCCGATCTCAAGTTGTCTGTGTGCCAGACAGGTAAGTATTCCTCTTAATTCTTTCATGCTTTACCTGGCCCTCTTCTTGCACACTTCTTGGACATAAACTTAGGTCTCTTAGCTCACCTTCCAGGCCTTCTAATTCTTCAAATGATTCCTCAATTATGTACACATTGAATAACTTCTTTGATGTCACTTCTTCATCCATTGACATCCTCTCCAAGTTGGCTTCAAAGTCAAGCGGTTCTTCTCTTTGTTGAACAATTAGCATCAATGCTTATCTTAGCTTGGCGGTTCTTGATCTTGTTATAGGACCCGAATCTACCTTTGGAGCTTGATTACCATCACTTCTGTTTCTATAGCAATGTGTCTTGGAGTACACCATCTTCTTATGGTGGTAATAGAAGATATTTAAAATGGCTAAGTATATTACTATTATATAAGGTATTTTGGTCATTTTATGGAGACATGAGCATTTTGTCTTAAGGTCCCTAATCTAGTCCTATTGTGTATGAGTGATTTTATATCATTCTAAAATAGGAAGTGACGAGAAATTAATTTTATTCTATGTAGCTTTAATAATTAATTAAGGATTATTTAAATTCTTGGAATTAATTATTTTGGATTTGACTAAAATTAAAGGATTTATTTTATTTAGTCTTATAATTAATTTAGATTAAGGTCCATAAGATTATTTATTTTTGGGCTTAAATAAAATAAATGAGTGGCTATTTATTTTTATTAGTCTTATAATTAATTTCGAGTTAGGTGCTTAAGATTAATTATTGTTGGATTTGAAATAAAAAATAAATAAAGTATCTTTTAGTTAACGGGTCAAGATAATTGTTTTGGATCCATGACCTAATGAATAATTATTGGACCTAAATTAAGAATAACTTATTGGGTTTTGGCCCATAGTAGCCCAAATTCTAATTAGGTTAGTTTAGAATTATTTATATCCTATTATTTCTAGTAATTAGAATTAATCATTCTAAACCCATTCTCTATGGACGTAATTTTCCAAAAAGAAAATTCCAAAACATCTGCAAAAAAAATTCTCAGTCACAACTTGAAAAAGAAATTTCTTTTTTCTATTCTTTGTAGATTTTGATTCAAAGAAAAAAAATCAAGACAAACAGACCACAACTTAAGCCTAGTAGATTTTGATTCAAAGAAAAAGAAAAACAATCAAGACAATAAAACCACAACTTAAGCCAAGTAGATTTTGATTCAAAGGAAAACAATCAAGACAAATATGCAAGCTTTAGATCTTAAGGTAAGGGTATTGTTTCTCATTTATGTGAAACATGTTTTTTTAATGGTTCTAGATTTCGTTTCTTCCTGGATTCGGGTTTTATTTCCCTTCATACGCTCTAGAAAGGTTTGTTTTATCCAAGAGGAATCTCACAAGTTTGATGAATGTTGTTTGTCAAAAGTTGTCTTCAAAATATAAATAAGAGAATATTTATACTCTAACAACTAAGAAGCCATAAATTAAGTCTTACAATGATGAAAGGACCTTAATAACCTCTTAAAACAAGTCAATCAACCAAGAAAAGTCAACAAAAACCAAGTCAAATCGCATAAAAGACTAAATTGGCACCCTACTTGACCGGCGTGATGGATATCAAGAAGCGATCAAGGCATTGGAGAACTCATGAAAGCTATCATATGATGAGATTAGAAGATTCAAGTTCAATTCTAAAGAAGTTGAAGCTTCAAGAATAAATTCAATGAATGGATTGAAAAGTTACAGAGGTTGAGTAATACATACAAAGACTTATACTTTAAGTATAAGCTTGATACTTTGAAGATGAAAATAGCTTTGATGGCATTGATGCAAAACAGAGAAGAACAACTTGATTCTGATGCCAAGATTAAATAAGTTATGCTTGAAGATGAATGATAAGTTGAAGAGTTTTGTAATATATTCAAGAATAAAGACTTTATGAAGGTTTTAAGGTTTGAATACATGTCCAAAGATGTCTAAGGAATGTCCAAGAAATGATGCATATGAAGCCATTCAAGAAGAAAGCAAACAAGGCACAAAGGATTGTTTGGGGCAGTGTCTGGGTGCGACCAACCGACGTCAGTTACAGACTAAACAAGGGAGGGATAGAAGGGGAGAAATTGGTTGTGACTGATCCTCCAACCAGTGCACCAACGGGCACCTGCAGCAGACCAGTTAGCCCAACATTCTTGATAGTTCTTTTCATTTTCCTTTTGTTTGTCATGGTATTTTGGTTATTTATTAAGGGTAATTTGGTCTATTAACCCTACCACGAATTATTAGGATAATTTAGGACTTTAGGACTATATATAGACCTTATCTTTGTAATTTTGTAACTAACAACTTTTGATCAACAACTTTAATCAAAATTTGTGAGATACCTATTAGATCAAACAAACCTTTCTTGAGTGTGTTCAACAAAGACTCTTCTAGGGTTCTTAGTTGACCACTTGGGGCTTTTTTTCACTAAGCTAGGGTGCTGGATTAAATTGACGAAATTCAAGTCATTAGCTAATGTTGGAAGACAAGTTGGTCAATGAACCTAGCTTAACTTTTTCAGAGTTTTTTCACTCTTTCCTTGTGAACTCAAGGGTTTTTTTTTTCTTTCTTTCTTTCTTCATCCTTGAACTACTTTATATTGAAGTTTGATTATAGGAGAAGAATTCTATTTTCGTAGTCTTGACATCTGACGAGTTCAGAAGTTAGATTGACGAAAAGCCTCAAACTTTGACAGGTTATCCAAAGTTTGAGTTTCCGAAAGTTTTTCCGAAAATTGTTGCCATCGCACTGTTCACCATCATTGTTCCGACATACTGTTCACCACCATTGTTCATCGGTTTATTGTTCATCCGAACTAAAAGTTGTGATTTTTCTTGAGTTCATGTTATTAGATTTCTTCAAGAATTTCTTATTTCTCAAACCGCCACGTCCATCTGTGTCACTATGCAATCCCAGTTTGCACAACTTGGGATCCAACTCAACCATCGGCTTGATCTTCAGGATGCCCGCCTAGATTCCTACGAGGAGCTTCTTCGTGAGCTCTTTCGTAGAGGGTGACTATTTTTTCTCAGTTTTTCTATTTTTCTTTTTCCTTAATTTGCTTTTTGTCATTGAGGACAATGCCGACTTTAAGTGTGGGGGTGTTGTTGTCTTTTATTTGTTTTTTGTTGGTTTTATTTTGTTTTTGTGTTATTGCTTGTTTTAATGTTTAGGATAGTTTGTTTTTATGTTTTGTGGTCAATGATATAATTTTAATCTTTGAATTGGACATGAGATAGTTGGAACCCTCTGTGTTGATATTATTTGAACTTCTCTTTCATTCTACAATCCTAAAAATCTTTTTGAGCTAAATTTCACACAACTTTG
>JAOXNR010001286.1:0-10107 GCA_028571225.1 Parsonsia alboflavescens
GTCTTATCACAAAGCCTCAATAAAGAATGATACTCAAAATGCATTGATTTTTTTCTCATAAGAGTCACAATGAAGTAAACTTCAAACAAGATTATCAAGGTTCTAGAATCAACAATATAGATGCACAATAAACCACAAAGATAGAACTTGTTAGCAAGGATTGCAACATCAAAGATCCACAATACTCGACCATCTAAAACAAACTTCGAAAGCCTACTCATATATGATTCAAAGATATGCCTCAACAAAGTGTTCAAGTAATTCAAACCATGAGAATACAACTCCAATTCCCATGATTATCAATTATCAACAATTCACACATAGAATCCATGGGCATCAATATAGCATTTTCAACAATCAAAGAATAAACATGCTTAAAAACTCCACCATGTATAATTTGTTTGGAAACATTAAGCACATGTGCTCAACCACAAATGATTCCTTATCGAGCTTAAGATCTAGCATTTCATTCAAAAAGCTCTTAGAGATACACAACTTACTTCCACATGCATGAATCTCATTTCTAGAACCATAATCCCGAAAATATCTATCATCATTTTCTTGCACACATGATTCCTTCACAAACTCGAAATCCATGAAAGCTTTAACAAGACTTATAGAAGTATAAAACTTTCTTTCTCTAAGCAAGGAATCATTATGCTCGAGAATATCAACAATGGCATGATGCTTATGAACAACATAAGCATTTCTACAATCATGCTTAATCATAGAAAACATATTTTCATGCTCAAAGTTCAACAATTTATCACCAAGGGTAGACATAAGAGTGTACCACTTTAACATAGCATTTATTACCGTGTTGTCCTTGCCCTCCTTCAACATGATTAGGCCTTCAAAATCTTGCATCCTAAACAAGGAAGCACTGGAAAAAGAATGGTTAATGTTAGAAGTAGGAACATAAATCTCTTTGTTCCTCACTAAGGCAATCTTATTTTCTCTTTCTTTTTCATATGAGCTCTCTTTTTCTTCTCTTATCTCCTTCTTTCAATTTCATTCTTTTCTTTTCTCTCAAACTCATATTCTTCTTCAAGATCGCTTTCTTTTTTCCACTCAACTCCACTCTCATATTCTTTTTCTTTCTTTACTTCACATGAGATCTCATGGCCTTGCTCATTTGCCACAATTTCTTGAAGACCCATTTCAGCCTTCACTTCATTGGTAAATCATTTGTCTTAATTTTTATTCTCCAAGCTCTCCCATGTTGGGCATTGTGAAATACAATGTCCATGATCATTGCATTTGAAGCACTCTGGACCTTGACTTCTAGGAAGTTGTGCTAGTGTCCTTCTCTGTTCTCCATGAGTCACCTTCACCTCTTGCATTTGAGGGTTATGCTCCTCTTCTCTTGGCCTTGCACTTTCCACTTTCATTGATGAATAGATAACATGATGTGAGCTCTCATAAGATCTCCCATATGAGCCCCTTCCATTCTTTCATCCTCCCCTTTTGGTGGTCTTTCATTGATCATATGGCTTCTATGTCTCAATGGCTTACCATGTTCATTGTAGTAAGATTAAGAGTTTTCATCCCTTCTTGTCCCACTTGAGCTTCATTTAACTTCATTGTCACAATAGCCTTCATCTATACCCTCCATTTGCTCGTTTCTCCTTCTTGGTAGACTTCCTTGATATTGGCTTCTATCAACTCCTTGATATGGCACATAATCTCTAGAAGAACTAGGTTGATATTCATCTCCCCTTCCTCCTTGTTGCACTTGTCTTCTAGGAGTTTTAGATTTTAGCTTATCTATCCTTTTTTCAAAGTTATCAACTCTTGAGTAGAAGTCCTTTCTTATTTCCTTCACATTTGTGGTCATGTTCTCAATTCTCTCCAAGATGGTAGATAGAACGACATTGTCTTCTCCCATGTTTGAAGCTTGTGAAGATGGTGAGGCTCCTTGTGTCATGATGGCCTTCAAGAACAATCAAGAAAATTGGAAAATTTATCCTCATGTGTCTCTCGTGTATCACTCTTTCAATTGGCTATTTCCTTTCCCCCTATTGTTCTCACTCTTAATGCCTTTTTCTACTCTAGCTCGTACTCAACTCTGGTGAGCACTGGGCAAATCACCTAGGCAAAAGTACCAAATTGATCCACACAAATCACTTAGTTGATGAATTGAAGATCTTCAAATAAGAGTCAGGAAAGTAGAGTTTCAAAGAATTAAGGTCAACCAATTCAATACGAAGAGAAAATACTTAGAATCCAAACAAAGTCTCAAATAGGCATTTTATCAAACACCTAGAGGGCAATGAAATTGTGAAATAATTTATCAATGAATTCAACTAACCCAATTCCCTTGATTCTTCAATTTATAGATGGCAGGAAAATCAAACACAATATAACTCCAATACAACTTCAACCCATTCAATTTCAATAAGCTTAAACATGAAATCTCCAAATTTCAAATTTTGATACAACCGAAATTTTCTATTTCTCTTTTTTTTTTTTTTTGTAGAGATAGATGATCACTGAACAAATGTGATGGAGATCCAACACCTATGATACCATCCGGACCAATTACAAGAGCTAGAGCATCCATGTTGAGGCAAGAATTGATCACATTTGTTCAAAGGAGAGAAGAGATGCTTGATTTCTCACCAATCATTGAAGAACAACAACCATTAAAGGATGAAGAGCAACCAAGGAAGGAATTCAACTTGTGGATGATAGAAGACATCAATGAGAGGAGTGTACAATCAAGGAACAAACCCTTGGGGGCTATGGGAATCAAGTTGGAGAGCCTTGGAAGGCTTGGGAAGACGTTGGCAAGTTGCAAAACGAGTGTGGCACGAGCAAGCATCGGATGGCACAAACGAAAAACATTCAAGGCATTATAGTAAGAAATCCAGCATCGGATCTCTGCACTAGACAACAGCACTGAAATTCCAGAGAATTATTGGAGCTATGGCCGTGTGTCACTCGGCACCGGTTGATCCCTTTTCCAATTTTCCCCTGTTTTGGTCCCAAATGCGATCTTGACACTTTTTGACGATTTCACTTGTTTTTAATGACTTTCCTTTATGTTTTACTTTGGTTTGGATGGTTAAACAAGTCTCTAATCATTCCTAGGGTTTCTTAGTGTTGAGACTATAATTAGTTCTCTATTTTGTAATTGGAAGACAACTTATTCTACAAACACATTTCAAACATTTGAGAGAATCCTTTTGGATCAACTACAACTTTTCTTCAGTATTCATCTAACGGCTCTTCTAGGGTTCTCAGTGAAACTCTAGAGATCTTCAATACATGGCTAGGGTAATTGAGTTGAATTGGAAATTCAATCAATTAGATGATATTGTGCGAGATTATGGTCAATGGTTCTAGCTTGAACCTCTTGTATGAAGTCTTGGGTTGATCTCAAATTGGGTGTTCTGATTTTTTATTGAAGAAGGAAGGGTTCCTTTCAAATTTGAGATCACATAATCTTTTTGGTATCAGAGCTTAAGCTTTTCATCAAGAGGTTTGCCTATCATTAATTGCTTTCCTGTTTAGTGTATAGATTTTGTTTGTTTCTTTGAAAATCTAAGATCTATGAATGTTTTTGTGTTTGTTCTATTACATTAATCCTACTTCTTCTCTTTATGATCCATTGTGAATTGTGGAATTGTGTCCAAGACCATAAATCAAGGCTAATTCTATTTGTTTGGTAATTATACTTCTTCTACATCTCTACAAAAATAGAGAAAAGGCACCGAAAAAAAAAAAAAAACCAGAGATCTCCAAATTAGAAAAAGTCAAAAAAAATTCTATCAAAAAAATTGCAGAAATTCGAAATTGAATTTGAGGTACAAATTGGAAGTTGAATTCAATTGATATGTTGATCAAATTGATGAGTAGAGCTTGAGTTGTGATATACTATATTGAATTGCCTATTTTCTTATTGGAAGTTTGATATTGGGACACTTCATCAATAGAAATTGCTGAAACTTTGGATCACAAACTCTTTGACCTCAAGGTGCTTGATAAATTGCCTTTCACCTATTTTCTTTGAATCCCAAGTATTTGATCATTTGTCTTGTGTGCATTGACCATTTTCTTTGAAACTCTTATCTCTTTGAATCCTATATGTTGCAAGATATGAACTATTTGCTTTGAGTTCTTGATGTATGATTTGATTGCCTTGTTGAGTAATTGACTACTCTTGAAGTTGCACTAAGAATTTGAAGAAGAGCTAAGAGAGCTAAAAGGCTTAAGAGGAGTGAGCACATTAGAAAGAGAAAAGCCTAAAACAAGTGTGATACAAGGTGGACTATGAGGATATACAAAATTCCCCTATTTTGGTGTCTTTGATTTGCAGGTACAATCATATCAAGAGAAGGAGCAAGTGCATCTATTGCCTCCAATAACGGGGAGGTCAATGCTTCAATGTTTTCTATTAAGGACGTGTTACTACGAGTGACCCAAGAGTTGGGATGACTAAGACAAGACATGGAATCAATGAGAAAAGATTTTTGTACAAAGCTCAATAGAGTTGAAGAGAGGTTGAATACTTTTGAAACACCTCCCGAATGAGTATCAAGAAACCCAATTTAGCAAAGAGGTAGAGGAAGGGGAAGTTAAATGCAAAGAGGACAAGTGGAAAGAGGACAACAAAGAGGAAGGATACTCCAAGATCTGTTTGAGGATGCTCTCAATGAGGAAGAGGACCCTTGGGAACAACAACAACACGAAGAATACCAAGAACCAAGAAGAAGGGATGTTGGCATTAGGACGATTAAGCTAAGTCTTCCATTATTCAAAGGAGGTCATGATCCGAAAGCTTATCTTACTTGGGAAAGCAAAGTGGAGCATGTGTTTGATTTCTATGACTATCCGAAGGCTAGGAAAGTGAAGTTAGCCATTGCGGAATTTTCGGATTATGCACTTACTTAGTCGGAACAATGGATGATCACCAAAAGGAGAGCCCGTGAACCACCTATAGCATCATGGGACGATCTCAAGGTAGTCATGAGGAAAAGATTTGCTCCATCCTACTACCATAGAGAACTCCACCATGAGCTTCAAAGTCTACATCAAGGCTCAAAAGGAGTAGATGAGTACTACAAGGAGATGGAATTAGCCATGATGAGGATCAATATTGAGAAGGATGAAGAAGCTACCATTGCAAGGTTTCTTTGTGGCTTGAGTAGAGAGATAACAAACAAAGTGGAGATATGTAAATTCTACTAACTCCAAGATGTTGTGGACATAGCTATAAAGATCGAGACGCAATTGAAGTACAAGAGGAGTTCAAGTGGGAGGCCTTATAGCTCACAAAACTATGGAAATTCATCAACCAAGCACACAACTATTTGGCCTAAGAGAGATGGAGTGGCGCCTAAATACACACCAAGGGAGGCTTCAAGCATAAGTACCCACCAAGGGAGGAAGGCTTCGAGCCTAAGTACCAAGAGAACAAGGGGCAACAAGTAGACAAAGGGAAAGGTCAATTTCCACCTTTCAAGGCTAGGGATGTTAAGAGCCACAAGTGTCAAGGTTTGGGACACTATGCCAACCAATGTCCTAACAAGAGAAATATCATCTTGGACAATAAAAGAATGGTAGAATTGGCTAGTGAGGGTGAAGAAGAAGAGGTTGTGGCCGAAGAAGAAGGGTAAGGAGATGAGTTCAATCCTAATGAAGGTGATTGTGAACAAATGTATATGATTAGGAGAGTACTTAGTACTCAAGCTAGTGAAGAAGAGGACTTGCAAAGGGAGAATCTATTCCATTCAAGAGGCTTGATACAAGGACATTGGTGTAGTGTCATTGTAGATAGTGGAAGTTTTGTTAATGTTGCAAGTGCGTACTTGGTTAAGAAGATGAAGTTACCATGCTTAGATCATCCAAAGCCTTACAAGCTTCAATGGCTAAATGATAGTGGTGAAGTGAAGGTTGGCAAGCAAGTAATAATCTTATTGTCTATGGGCAAGTATCATGATGAGGTGCTATGTGATGTGGTGCATGTGCAAGCTACACACTTGTTACTTGGGAGGCCATGGCAATATGATAGGAAGGTGACCTATGATGGCCACAAGAACAAGCACACCTTCGAATTTGAAGGAAGAAAGATACACTTGAGTCCCTTGAAGCCTCATGAAGCCTATATGGATCAAAAGAAGATTCTTGAAAGGATGAAAGAATTCTATGAGGAGAAAGATAAAAGAGAAAATGAGGGAAAAACAAGAGAGGATGAGAAGGGAAGAAACGAGAAAGAGGGGAGAAAGAACTGAAAAGAGAAACAAAATGAGAATGAAAAGAAAAAGAATGAAGAAGAAAAGAAGAGTGGAAAGAAAATGAGTTTTTTTGCAAAAGAAAGAGAATTGAAGAGTGCATGTTTGAGCTTCAAGCCATTGGTTTGTCTTATGTATAAACATGCTTTACATTCTACTTCTTTTGATGATGACACTAACTCTTCTCTTCCTAGTGATGTTTGTTCTCCTTTCAAGGAATTTGAAGATGTATTTTTGGAAGAGCTCCCTCAAGCTTTGCACCATTGAGAGGGATTGAACATCAAATAAACTTGGTGCCGGGAACACCATTACCAAACAAGGCTGCCTATAGAACCAATCTGGAGGAAACGAAAGAGCTACAAAAACAAGTGGAGGAGCGTCTTCCCTAATGATATGTGAGGGAGTGCATGAGCCCTTGTGCGATATCCGTCCTCCTTGTGCCCAAGAAGGATGGAAGTTGGAGAATTGATTGTCGATCCATCAACAAAATCACTATAAAGTATTGCTTTCCCATTCCTAGATTAGATGATATGTTTGATGAACTAAGTGCTACTTTTTTCTAAGATTGACTCAAAAAGTGGCTATCACCAAATTCGTATGAGAGAAAGGGATGAGTGCAAAATTGCTTTTACGACTAAACATGGCTTGTATTAGTGGCTTGTTATGCCTTTTGGTCTCACAAATGCACCTAGTTCTTTCATGAGATTAATGAATCATGTTCTTAGAGAATGCATAGGTAAATTTGTGGTAGTTTACTTTGATGACATATTGATTTATAGTAGGAGTATACTTGAGCATTTTAATCACTTGAGAGCTATCTTTAACATCCTTAGAAGTGAATGTCTTTATGCTAATCCCCATAAATGTTCATTTTGTTTGCCTCAAGTTACTTTTGTTGGTTATATTGTGTCATCTAAGGGCATCCACATGGATGAGGAAAAGGTAAGGGCCATCAAAGATTGGCCAACACCTAAGAGTGCAAGTGAAGTAAGAAGTTTTCATGGTCTTACATCATTTTATAGGAGGTTTGTGCCCAATTTTAGTACCATTGCAACTCCCCTAACTGAAATTATCAAGTCTAAGGTGAAGTTTAGTTGGGAAAGTGAACATGAGGGTGCTTTTCAATTATTCAAAACCAAACTTGCTAGTGCTCCTATCATATCTTTACTTGATTTTTCAAAGGTGTTTGAAATTGAATGTGATGCATCGGGGGTGGGAATTGGGGCTATGTTGATGCAAGAAAAGAAGCCCATTGCATACTTTAGCGAGAAGCTACATGGAGCTACTTTAAATTACTCAACATATGATAAGAAATTGTTTGCTTTGGTTATGTCATTGGAGCATTTGCAACATTACTTATGGCCAAGGGAATTTGTTATCCATTCCGACCATGAGGCCCTCGAGTACTTGAAGGGGCCATCAAAGTTAAGCTAAAGACATGCAATGTGGATGGAGTTCATAGAGATGTTTCATTATATCATTCAATACAAGCAAGGTAATGAAAATGTTGTAGTGGATGCTCTATCAAGGAGGTACACCTTACTCACTACTCTTGATGCAAAGTTGTTTGGATTCGAGTTTATAAAAGAATTATATGGAGAGGATGATGATTTCAAAAATGTCTATGTTGCTTGTGGAAAGGGAGCTTATGGTAAGCATTACTTGCAAGAAGGCTTTCTATTTAAGGAGGACAAATTGCGTGTGCCTAAATGTTCTTTAAGGAGATTGCTTGTTGTTGAAAGTCATGGGGGTGGCCTAATGGGACATTTTGGCATTTCCAAGACTCTAGATATTCTTAAGGAGCATTTTCATTTTCCTCACATGAAGAGGGATGTAATTAAAGTGTGTGAAACATGCATTATTTGTAAGAAGGTTAAATCAACTATTAAACCACATGGTCTCTACATGCCTTTACCTATCCCTCATGCACCTTGGGAACATATTTCTATTTATTTTGTGCTTGGCTTACCTAGGTCTAGGAGGGGTAAGGAATCAATTCTTGTGGTTGTAGATAGATTCTCTAAAATGGCACACTTTATTACTTGTTCAAAAGTTGATGATGCTCATAATGTTGCAAACTTGTTTTTCAAAGATGTGGTTAGATTGCATGGAATTCCCAAAACTATTGTTAGTGACAGGGATACCAAATTTTTGAGTTATTTTTTGAAGGTGCTTTGGGGGTTGTTGGGAACTAAATTTTGTTTTCTCACTACATGTCACCCTCAAACGGATGACCAAACAGAGGTGGAAAATAGGACTTTGGGAACCTTGTTCAGAGCCATAACAAAAAAGAATTTGAGGTCGTGCAAAAAATGTTTACCTTTCATTGAATTTGCTTATAATAAATGTGTGCATCCTTCTACTCACTATTCTCCTTTTGACTTGGTTTATGGACTTAACCCTATGACACCTCTAGATTTGATCCCTTTGCCTTTGAATGAAGTTTATAGCTTAGATGGGAAAGGAAGACTGAAATGATCAAGAAGCTACATGCCAAGGCAAAGGAGAACATCCAAATGCAAACCTAAGGATATGCTAATCAGCACAACAAACGAAAGAAGGAAATGAAATTCAATGTTGGTGATTGGGTACGGATTCACTTAAGGAAGGAGAGATTTCCTCACTGTAAACAGACTAAGCTTGAGAAAATGGGGAATGGACCATTTCAATTTACAGAGAAGATCAATGCTAATGCTTACAAAGTGGATCTCCAAGGTAAGTATAATGTGAGTTAAACTACTAATGCTAGTGATCTTTCCCTTTTGATGTAGATCAAGCCGATTCAAGGATGAATCCTTTCGAAGTGAGGTCAAATGATGGATATCTGACACCTATGATACCTTCTAGACCAATTACAAGCGCTACAGCATTCAAGTTGAGCCAAGCATTGATCACATTTGTTCAAAGGAGAGAAAAGATAATTGATTTCTTAACAATCTTTGGAGAACAACAACCATTAAAGGATGAAGAGCAACCAAAGAAGGAATTCAACTTGTGGATGATAGAAGACATCAATGAGGAGTGTACAATCAAGGAACAAACCCTTGGGGGCTTTGGGAATCCAGTTGGACCTGGAAGGCTTAGGAAGACGTTTGCAAGGTGCAAACTGGATTGGAACCGGATCCCAAATCGACTAGGAAACCAATCCAGTGGCCCAGGATTTTTTTTAAAAAAATTTCTCTCACATAATAAGAGATCGGAGAACGATACCTGGAAAGATGATTCGCGGAGATCTTGCCCTCCGGAATGGATCTAGACGTCTTGATCTACTGTGCAAAAGATCTTCTAATCTATTCCCTATCAGTCTGGGTGAACAGAAAGGAAAATAGAAGACCCGAGAGTCTCTGTGAGTGGAGTGGAAGAAAACAGACTGCCTGTAATTTTTCTGCAGAGAGAAAAATTACGTCTGTTCCCTTCTTCTTGGGTTTCGGAATTGTTATTTCTTTTTCTATAGTCATTACAGGATTAAAATAATCCTTTAAATAACTAAAACAAAAATATGGGTTTTCTATGGGCCAAAAGCCCAAGAGCAAAACAATCCTTTTATTTAATTAAGGGTCCAATAATTATTCATTGGATCATGGACCCAACATGATTATTCTGACCCTTTAATTAAAGCCCAATATTTATTTTTATTCTTAGCATTAAATAATTAATCTCATGGACTTCGTCCAAATTAATTATAAGACTAATAAAAATAAATCCACTTCATTATTTTATTCAAGCCCAATAATAATTAATCTCATGGATCTAAGGCCAAATTAATTATAAAACTAAATAAAATAACTAATTAGTTTTATTCAAGCCCAAATAATTAATTTCAAGGATTAATTAAATCCTCAATTAATTATTAATGCTATCTAGAATAAAA
>JAOXNR010001287.1:0-10107 GCA_028571225.1 Parsonsia alboflavescens
TACACAAAGTTGAAGATGCTTTCTAGGCGGGGCTTTCAGGTAAGATTATGGTAGAAAATGACTTACAGCATTACATTAAAGCTCAAGACTACTGATTATTGTGATCTAGCATACTCTGAACTTTGTGCGGGGAATCGGTTTGGAGTTGACACATTGCAGATAAAAGCTGTGTAGAGGGTGGGAGCTAAAAATTTTCGATAAGGGAACTGAGGAACATTGTCTGGTTTCTATGGCCCAACGATGAATTGCATGAGATTATAGTTTCATATCCATTTGGGGAAGGACATGGTTGCAGAACTGAAGATAATACTCAGAAACAGATATCGAAAAAGTAAATAAAGAGAAGCTGCCTTAACCTGTATATCCTCAGCAGGATCTCCTTTAGTGCTGGTGATGCCCTTTCAAAGCATGCCATCATCTTTGATTCTGAGTGTGTGTGTTTAGGTAGTGAACTGAAAGAATGTAAGATCCTGTATTTGTACTTTCTACTGAGTAAAGTAGAATGCAAGTCTTGTGTTGCAATGATGTTTAGCAACTTTTGAAGCAATTTACCTAACTCCATTCATCCCTGCCCCCACAAAGAACACAGACATTGGAAAAAATCTGTGCATCACATTTTCTTCCATTGTGGTTTTGATATTATGTGCTTGGACTAGGCTGGTGCCTTGTCAAAACCCCATATGTGTGACATGATTAGATATTATCCAAAAAGAGAAGGGGAAAACTAGAAGACAAGCCAATCATATTGGTTGCAGAAATATGAAGTTTGATTAGGCTTTTGTCCATTAGTTTCAAGTTTGGTGAACTTGTTGCATAAAAGTTGGTGGAAAATATGAACATGGGCACCAAACACCCTTATCTTCTTTATCAAGTGTCATGGCCTTTTTGATGGTTTTGTATGAAGATTAGGTTGTCTAATAAAAATATGTTGAGATGCATTTGAAATTAAATATATTTTGATTGAGGTTAAATTTGATTTAAAATCTTCAGTTATACATTTGTGTGTTGCACCTTTGGCTATACCAACAAGAATTTATAGATCTAATTATCTTTTCAGGGTTTAATTTATGAAATATATCTAAAATAATAACTAAAAGATACAAGTAAGATTTTTATTAGTTTGACCTAAAATATAATACAAAATATGTATTAGAAGATATGAAGTCGTTAAAATTCTCTTTAAATTTTGTATTAATTCTAAACTAGAAATTTATGGAGTAGATGACAGAAAAGGAAAAGTTGAAAAGGTAAAATATAAGTGAACAAAATCCAAATATATTTGGTCTATGGTTAGCAATAAATTATCAATCTAAATGGACAGCTTGACACATTCAAATTTGCCCCCAAAATGGTCAAAATGTCTCTACCCAAGTTGAAAGAATTTGTTTCTATTGTTTGTTTCGATCCCAAAACTTTCCCATACGTAAACTCCTTAAGGCCGGAACCATTTAACTTATAGGTATATTAATAAAAAAGTTTGAATTAGTTAATTGTAAATATTATAAAGTCATTTTCTTAATAAAAATTTAACTAAATTAGAAAAAAAAACATTCAATTTCGAACAATTTAAAAAGAAAAATGAGATATTTAATTTTAAACAGAGGTAATATTTAATATACACTAATGTGTTAATAAAAAAGTATATATTTTTAGTTATTTTTTATAGAAAAATTTTAAATTTTTAATTTTTTAAAAAATTAATCTTTAAAAACTCATGATATTTGATGGAGATATATTTTTTTTATCAGTGTAACAACAAGGGAGATCATAATGTTTTGTTGCCTCCGAATCTCCAGTTAAACATTCGTGTGTCACTCCTTAATACACCAATAAGAATTTAACATGTGATCTTTAAAGATCAAGTACCCTAGGGTTTAGTTTATCTTTTTAGAATTTAATTTATCTTTTTAGAGGCATCCAAGAATGTAGTCAAATAGTTCAAAGGTGAGGTAGGGGAATAGTTGAGGTGCGAATGAGAGCCTAGCCTGCTAGTTAAAAAAAGGGGTTTATCTTTTTAGAGTGTTGTATATAAATATAGGGGTTTTAATTTATTTGGTCTTATGTGTTTGCATCAATTTAGAGTATGATCCCACGGCCTTTTTAGTCTCAATCACCCATTTTTCTGACAAACACTCATTGGAACCAACCATGTTACTAGTGTAGGATAACTTTTTAAGGAAAAATTTGTTAATTTCATCCTTGTTGCTCAAAATCCAACCAACCCCAAGGTTTGTTAATTCAAATGTATCTAAAATTCTTCTTCTTCTTCTTTTAAAAAATGGGTTGATTGGATTTTGATTAGTAAAGATGGGATTGATAATTTTATCTCCTAAAAAGTTATACTATGATAGTAACATGACTGGTTCTAACAAGTGTTTTGTTGGAAAATAATAGTTAGAACCAAAGCAGTTATTCATAATATGTTGAGGGATTATAACCATTAAAAAAAGGCTTGTGATATCATAATATAGTTTGGATAAAAAAAGCATGAAATATATTTAAAGATAATGACTAAAAATTACATTTAAAATTTTTATTAAAATAAAAGGGGAATGACACACAAACGTATAATGGAATATTGAATGTCTTTTTTTTTTGTAACTCTACAATAAAATGCATCTACAGTTTCTCATATATTTCAAATACCTTACTTTTTTAAGTTTAGATTATTTCCTTAGATTCAAAGGATTTTTTTTTTTTTAATCTAACTTTGTTCAGACTAGTTCGCATGCATCTCCTGTCTGCTAGAATCTGAAACTCACCAAAACAAGAATATGCATTACGAACATTCGCTTAATAACCTTAGGTGACTTGGATTCAAAGGATTGCTTAACCGACACCTCAGAAATTTGAATATGATTATTGGAAGAAAAATTAAACTACTTTTCTGAAAGCTAAAAGTGACAAATAATTTAATTAATTTTATTAAAATAATTAGAAAACATTGAACAATTATACCGATTTTAAAAATTTTATATGGAAAATATTTTTTATTTGTCTTCTCATCTTGTGACAAAAAAAAACTATATTATACAAAATTTTATATTTTCATTTTTGAAACATCCTAAATATGCATTCAAAAAGGAATTTCTCATTTTTATTTCGATTTTAAAAAATTAAAGGAATAAAATAACCGAAATTAAATAGCCCATTAAAATATTCTCTATTGGAATCTTTCCAATATCATGGCTAAGTACCATTTGTTCATAAAGATTACAATTCAAAAATCTCACACCACTATCAAAAGGTAAAACTCACGCTTGCAGATAAAGTAATTCCCATCTTTGCAATTTGATTCTCTTTTAGGGTTTTTTAATTTCATCTCAAACATCCGAAGGGGGGAGTGGGGGTCTGACGGGAATTCAATTTGTTTTTCTTTTTCTTTTTTGGTTTTTGGGGAGAGTTTTGATTGTTAAATTACTGTAATGTTTGTGATTTGCTAGTCTGTTTTTTGGAGGAATTATTCAATTGATTGGAGTGATGATTTTCAAGGACTTTCATTTTGAATAAATGAATGTTCTTGAATTTATGAGTAGCTGATGTTTTGTCTCGTTGGGAAATGTCGTTGACTTTTGGGATCGTAGAAGCCTAGCTCTAAATTGTCATGATTCTACAGATATGAAAAATTATGAATGGTTTGGTTTTTCAGATGGGTCTATTAGTTATGCGTTAAAGCAGTAGGATTATTTAGGTGCTGTCGGTGGCTTGTGTAGATATTAGGATAGCGTATTGCTTGGATATGGATAGAAATGGCAATAGTGATCTGACGGAACCTTTGGACAGTGTGGACTCTCAGAAGGTTGAAGTGAATGGGAATGGGGTTAGCAAAGAAGATGACGAATCACAGTTCTTGTTGCCTTCTAAAGGTGGGTTGTCGAAGAAATCTGGGAAGCCTAGGATGAAAGTTCAGTGGAATGATAAAAATGGTGACAAGCTTGCAGAGGTGTTGGAATTCCAACCCAGGTAATACTGGATTTGAATTTTTGTTTTCAATTTTGATTTTTTTGTAGTAAATATTGTGACTTTTCTATGCTTTCTTGGATTAGAAAATTGATGTGATTCATCGGTTTCTTGAGATTTTGATTTGATGAATCATAGCAGTAGATCCTCTGAGATTTTTGGGGTGAAGAATTGTTAATCTTCAAGTTTTCTGGGTTTTCAAGATTGTGATGGTTATTGAGGAGATGTGCCTGTGAGACTGTGTAATTAATTGTCTTCCGATAGTCATTTATGTTTAGAAGATTGACCTGCTAAGTTTTAGACTCTGATGTAGATGCTTAAGCCTTGATGTCTCTGAATCTGGTTACCTTCTGTGGGCTTGAACTATGTTCTACCTGATGTCTTTCTGGTGTTGTTTCAGTTTGATAGACTGTAAAAGCACCTTTTGCCACCCTTCCTAGTGAAAGGTAGGGGTTGGGAGAGGGGAACCCTTACACTTCTGTTAGTTGTTACATCATTTCACTTCCAATTAAATATTTCTGCATCTTAGCTGATATGTATAGGCAAAAGGACAGTATGCACTTCATCTAAAGGACGTAAATCTGAGCCTTTACATTCTCATAATTTCCACTGCTCTAATCTCATTCCATGACATGAATAGGGTATTAAGAGTATTCTGAAAGTCTGAGTGAAAAGCATTTAACTCGATTAATTCAAACTTGTCCAGATCATCAAACTGTGAGCATCTCTTATTCACTTTGGCATTATTCTCAGAATGTGTTTTATTAGATTGCTTGGATATAATTGATAGCTAATACCAATAGGAAGGTTACAAATTACAATACATGCTTTTCATTATTCTCAAACTCCAGTTAAGATTTCTGTACTTCGACTTCTGTTGATGTGTGTTTATTTTATTAGATACTCTGTTTCAACTTCTTGCACTTATTCTAATATAGGAGCTGTGTAAGAAGGATGTGAACTCATCTGTTTCTTGATGATTGCTTGACATCAAGGGAAGAAGAGATCTCTATTTTTTGCACATTTTTGTTTCTTTTTACCAATTTCTGTTTAATCAAGTCGGATAGTTAAAGGGTCAGAGAGCATTAAGATCCCATCAATATGTAAAAAGTATTGAAATTGAAAATGTGTTATTTCAAACAAGAAAGCCATCTTGTTTCCTTCAAGTAATTATTTGAGGAAAAATTTCAATATCTATATGATGGTATACCCAAGAGAAATTCGAGTGGCATATGCTTTTGATGTGCAGTATTATTCTTTTGGCCTTGCTATCACAGTTTCGATTTATATTGGAATTATGTTTATATTTGTTTCTTATATTTAGTCATATTCTGTTTTAGAAAATAGTCTTTTGGAGGAAAGTTAGAAAATGCCTACATAATAACTAAATTAACTTCTTGTTCTCATACAAATTTATTACTTCTGTCTGCAGTGATGCAAGTGACGACTCTGATGAGGATGAGGGAGATAATTGCTTTTGTAGAATAATGTAGATAATAATTTTGTCATTTTGGTGCCTTTCTACTTCTGAGCGAATGTGGTTTCTAACTTTCATGTATAATCAAGTCTTCTTCAACTGGGATTGAGGCAACCGAGTCTTCTGACAGGCTCAGGCATTCGGACATGAAACTGATGTGGATCAACTGTCACTTACGCAAATAAAGATGATGATTGTCCTGCATAATACTTCTCAACAAATGGTTGATCTGTTTAGAATTTGAATAGCTGATGGTTATACTTTGTCTGAAATAAACTATATAGAAAACTTGTTGTAACTTTGTTCATTCTTGTATGGACTGATAATTGATAGTTTTACTAATGGAAGATGAGTTGCTCATTTTATATGATCTATCCCTTCATTGTCATTTTATATTGTAGAAAATGATGTTGTGTCAGGTTATGCTTGTGGTTCAAATTTTGTAAGATTTAGTATTGTCAAGCTCAAAACTCTAACAGTCACCAAGAGTAATAATCAGTCCACAATCTGATTTAACACATGACCACATTAGAAAGTCTAGGGGTGCACATGGTTTTGATACTTGAAATAAAAAATTTGATAATGAGACAAGAGGTATTCAAATTATTGATTTGATTTTGGTCGAGCAATATTTCAAAAAACTAATGAAAGAAAGAAAGAAAATGTATGAAACTCAAGAATGGAGTTGCTAATATTTTAATATAAAGTTAATTTAATTGTTTGAAGACATTATTTTGATTAAAAATATTGTAAGCAGATTCGTTAAATGTATGAATTATGAATGATTTAAAAATTAAAAGATCCTGATTCAAATTACTAATGGCTCCCTCCAATTACTTGTCATCCTATTAAATCAGAATAATATTTGTTTCCTTTATAATCTTTTATTATCTCAGTATAATCCTTATTGTTCTATCATTTCAAAGAAGTGATTATAACATCAAAACTTTGCCAATTGATAAGGCTGCTGCTAATTCTTTTTGGGTTCAAATACTTGGACATATATCCAGATCAAGAATTCAAAAAGCAGTAAAAGCAAGATATAACTTTGTTTCCAAAGATTCTCTATAGAGTACATTTTTCTTCTTTTCCTTCCACAATTTTTCCAACTAAAAATCAAGAATGGATAACCTTCCAAGTCTCCAACGCAGGATTTACCAATAACATATGTCAAATATCTGTTTCAAACAATCAAGAAACAAGAAAAAAACCAAGAAAAACAAACACCCAAAAAAGCTACACACAGTGTGAGAATTCAGAAGACATTACATTATCTGCCAATGCACCTCTGCCCAGAAATGGTTTCCCCATGATTATTTTGAGCATTCTCCTAATTTCACAATGGCATAGTGCATGGGCCAGAGCCACTTTCTTGAGCCCTTGGTTCTGTTCATCAATCCTGTAACACACAGGAGTAATATACTGATACTGGTACCAAATTTCCTGCAATTTTCTAACTGTTTCTGGATCGAGACAACCAGTTTGAGAGACTTGTATCAACTTTAATTTCATGAATTATAGCTTTGGAATGATTCAAATCCGGCGGAGTGTTCGAAAATAGAGGACCAGAAACCTTCTGAAACATATTGTTCTCCTTCTGCTGCTTTGATTGCTGTCTTGATTTAGCTTTGATTGCTTTCCATTGAGTGAGATTTTCAACTGGATTAAGCACAGAGTAAACATTTCGGATCCTATTTCTTGCACTTTGATTTGATTCCATTCTGTCCATTTCTTGATTTTTTGAATCTTGAAGCTGATCAATTCTGCATTTTCTTTCCTCAGCATCCATGGATGCAGAAGTCAGCTTCTGGTTGTCTTCATTTCCACCATTATCTTCTCCATCAGATTCAAGACTATTCTCATAAACATCATCATCATCAAAATCATTCTCATCAAGTTCTAACTCATCCTTCTCCTCTTCGTCATCATAGCTATTTTTGCAATTCTGATATCTGTAATTTGCAGGGTATGAAATTTTTGATGCAATGGAATCCTCTTCAAATTCTAACATTCCGGTTCCAGCACTATCTTCTTCGTTAAATTCCCATATGGTTTTCTCCTCACCCTCAGAAAGATAAATATCATAATCATCATTTTGCAGTGGCTCGTAGTCATAACTCTTGATATTCAAATTGAAGCTGACTTTCTTTTTTACTTTCGATTCTTTAGTAGGCGTATCACTAAACAATCACCATAGTAAGAATCACAAATGAAAATCCCAAGATTACACAGTTAGATATTAACAATGTGAAACAACAAAGTTCAAGATTATAAGTTCAGAACCCACCTAAGATTTGTAGCTGAGGGTTTTGAATTTGGCATCTCAACACTGTCAAGTTTGACAGAAACATCAGAATCCAGAGGTACATACCTTCCATAGCTCTGAAACCCAAAAAACAACAAATTCATGTGAAAAAAGATGAGTGATTTGTTCTTCAAGATCTGAACCAGAAATTAAATCTGCAAAAATAAAACAAAAACAAAAAATCTTACTGGGTCCTCAGATATGATTCTGCTGCTAGACTTTCGCCGCTTTCGTTTCTTGGTGAAACCAAAGCAAGCAAGAAAGCAACCCATTTTCCTCTTCTGAAAATTCCTCAAGGGAAAGAAGAGTAGGGATTGGTTGAACTGAGTAGTTTTATAGGGGAAAAAAAAAAGATTAAAAAATATTTGAAAGAATTTGCCTCCAGTGGATGTTTGAAAATAGGAACGTTAAGAAAAGGGGAGAAAAGGTAATAATGAGAGACTGAGGAGAATTTCAGCAGCTCATTAAATGGCCATAGACAAAAACCAGCTCTGTCTCCCGTGAAGAATGTGGCTCCTAAAGCATTTTGAAATCCTGACATTAAAATATCTATAGAGATAGAACATTAGAAAAAGGAAATAAAGGAAAAATATCGCACAGTAAGAGATAGTGTGAGTGATATAGAAAAAATGAATAAAATATCTATAATGACGTATAATAAGGGATAAAAAAAATAAGTCAAATAACTTATAATTAGGAATGGAGGAAAAAACATGTGTACACTAACAAAGACATTAGTTCTTAGATTTAGAATTCAATAGCCTGATTTCGATATAGTCTAAATAGTTAAAATAATAATACTCTCTTCATTCAAGATAAATGTTTCTTTAGGTAGAAATTTTATTTCTAAATAGATATAGTTAAATAATAAGTATTTTAATAGAAAGGTTTTGATATTACCCTTCTTCCTTTCTCAATAGTACTTAGAAAGAAGCACATTAAATACGATTAAACAAATTTTTTATTTTTCAGTTTATACAAGAGTATTTTAGTTTTTTTTTTTTTTTGAAAAAAAAACATTAATGGTTAAAATAATGGAAAAATTCCCTAAATAGTTCCATAACTTTTATTTTTTGGCCATACAGGTCCAAATCTTTTTTTTTTCCCTATCGAGACTCCTAAAACTTTTTACAGGGTGACCTTCTAAGTTCTTTTGCCTTGTAAATGTATTTTTCAAGCAATTTTCACCTAAAGAATTATTTTACTAGAAATTATTGGGGACGTTTTTGGTACTTCATTGTTTTTGGGGAAAAAAAATCACGTGAGGAATGTTACTGATTGAGAAACCGATCGGGTAATTAATGTCGGTGATGATGAGAAGCTATTCCAAGTCGCGGCCAGAGTCAATCCAAATCCAAAACCAACCATTGAGAAGCTAGCTTTTATGTTCCTCACCACCGCCCCATTGTATTCGTAACGCTCGAGAATCCTTCTTCAATCACACTCCAAAAAATCAACTTCAACTATAGCCCACCATTCCACGGCGTGTTTAAAAACAGAGCTATTCCATCCAAACCTACAAGCCACTACTCTTCATCCCTTGCTGCACCACGCATCACTTGCTCTCCCATGCCCTTCTCTTCCCTACTTGCATATCTCTACATTCCTGCAATTTCTATTCTTAAAGCTGAACAAGTCGACAAATTGCACATATATTCTCTTTGATTTTTGAATTTTTCAAGTTTCATGGGTTGGTTTTCTACAATTTCACATCAAGGAGAAAATTTCATGGGTTTCCAAATGAGTATCAACTCTGTAATTTTCTTTCAAATTCACATTCAATTGATTTTGTGTGAATGATTAGGTTTCACGGATTTTTTTCAAATTCACACCTAAGAGAAAATTTCATGGGTTTCTGCAAGTCTTAATTTTGTAATTTTCTTTCAATTTTATGGATTTTATCGATTGGTGCATATGAAGTGTTCAGGGAGTTAGAAGAAATTCAAGTAGCATAGAAAGATATCTTTCACTGTAATTTTTTAGAAATGGAGAGATTAATGTTACAAGGTTGTTGCCTGATCTTTCACTTGCACTATTTGATTTGATTTCAAAAATGAGCAGAAATGGGGAATTGTGCCTGTAGTTGATTTCCTCAGGGTTGTTGTTTCAATTAGTGTTGAATCGTTGCCTGCAGTGGGAGCATTCCCCCTGCCCCAAGGTAGTAAAGTATCAAAAATGCCCTCAATAATTTATAATAAAATAATTTTTCCAGGAAAATTGCTCGAAAATATATTTGCAGAGCAAAAGGACCTAGAAGTTCTCCCCTTGAAAACCTATAGGAGTCTTGATGGCAAAAAAAAAAGGGGGCAATGGGGGGGGGGGGGGGGATTTAAATAGCTAAAAAATAAAAGTTATAGGATTGAAT
>JAOXNR010001288.1:0-10107 GCA_028571225.1 Parsonsia alboflavescens
GAATGAATTAATTTTATTCTAGATAGCATTAATAATTAATTGAGGATTTAATTAATCCTTGAAATTAATTTTTTGGGTTTGAATAAAATTAGTTAGTTATTTTATTTAGTCTTATAATTAATTTGGACTTAAATCCATAAGATTTATTATTATTGGGTTTGAATAAATTAACAAAGTGGATATTTATTTTTATTAGTCTCATAGTTAATTTGGACTTAGGTCCATGAGATTAATTATTTGATGTGCTAAGAATAAAAATAAATATTGGGTTTTAATTAAAGGGCCAGAATAATTATCTTGGATCCATGATCCAGTGAATAATTATTGGACCTTTAATTAAATAAAAGGATTGTTGGGCTATTGACCCATAGAAAACCTATATTTCTAATTTAGTTATTTAAAGGATTATTTATTAATCCTGTAATAATTAGAAGATAGACAATAACCAAAACCCTAGAAAATTAGAAGAAAAGTAATTTTCTCTCTGCAGAAAAATTACAGAAGGTCTAGTTAGTCCTCCACTCCACTTACAGAATTCTACGGTCTTCTGCTTTCCTTTTTGTTCACCTAGACCGATAGGGAATAAATTAGAAGATCTTTTGCATAGTAGATCAAGACGTCCAGATCCATTCCATAGGACAAGATCTCTGCAAGAATCATCATTCCAGGTATTGTTCTAACATCTTATGTGAGAGAAAATTTTTAAAATCCTGGGACTCCAGATTCGTTTCCTTGTGGATTCAGGATTCATTCCCTTCATCCTGGAGTTCTCCTGGGGAGGGGCTTCAACAATTTACAGGCTTGCAATATCAAGGCCCTTGTTGAAGTTCAACCTTCTCCTAAGAACATTGTAGACCGAGGGTCCAACTCCGTTGGGCCCTAAATGAAACTTGATCGGGGTTCTTGAAGAAGCTTTAACAGTCCCTTTTGGGTCATGGCCAGAGTTGGTTAGGAAGTCCTTGTTATGGCCCCTTACCTCTCCCAGATTTGTCCATATCGTTGGTATCAAATATGACCATATTTAAGAAGGAACCAAGTTTTCCTGGGAAGAAGAACTTGAAGGGCTTTGAAGATTTACCCGAGTCACAAGAACTGACTTCTTAAAGATGAATAGAAACACCTTAAAGATCAAAATTTTCAAAGATGAACAGCACCCAAAATCTCAGACGTTTCCCAGTAACGGAACCAATCTAATAAGGCAAGAAATTTTAGAGATGATTTGGACAAGAATTTTAGTTGCTTTGCTTCCTGGATTCAACCTGCAAATGGACAATGTGGAGAATCTCTCTTGGATATGCTTTGAAGCTCAAGTTAGAAGGCTTCAAAGAGAAGGGTTTGCAGAGAAAATGCCTCAAGAAGAAGATAGTAGATTGCTTTGTATATCGAAAAAAGCATACCTTCCTTCTGTTATGGGTAGTCCTATTTATAGAAGAAGTCGGCTGGCATATCTGTTATTTTAGTGAACTTTTCCCAGTGTTCCCAAATGGTGCCGTCCTAGGTAGAGTACTAGGTATACTTCACTGGCAAGATTCCTTGAATATTTCAGGTTTATAGGGTGGTCGTTGTGATCTTGTAGGCCACCAAAGTATCCTTTGTACGTGCTCACTATTAATGAGTACGTTTCAATAGGGAGATGACTCGTCGTCTTCTAAAGGCGATTTTGGTCGCTTGCCTTCTAGAGGTATTCTAAGTTTGTTAACAACTTGCTGCCATTTAGGCAAGCTCGCTGTCATGTAGGTGAGCTCTCCATGGGGTTTTATGAGCTTGCAATTTATGCGAGCTCCTTAATGGTCCCATTGAATCCTCGAAACTCCATTTCCGGGTTTGAAGGACTTTAAGAGTTTTAACCTTGTGATGGCCCAACAAGATAAACTCTTGTTGGGTATGAGGGATTGTTGGTTAGACCCAACATTTCATGGGCAATGACCGCACTTCTTGGTCTTAGATTGTATTAGCTCTCTAAGCCTCCTCTTATTTTTGGCATCTAGACGAATGTATAGAGGCCTTTCTTATTGTTCAGTTATTTTAGTGGCCCCAAGTCTTTTGACCCTTTTAGGATACATATGAAAAAGAAGTATGTGTGTGTTGAGAATAATTGTTTGTTGACGTTTGGTGATGAAGCATATCATATATATAAGTTGCTCTTCAAGGTCTTGATAGTAGCATGCATGGTTATTGATGTTTATGAATTCTTGAAAAAATTTCATGGCATCACATGTGCTTATTGATGATATTATGTATTATAACATATGTAGTAGGGATTTTATCAATCTTTTTACACTTGTGTATGATGTTTTTGATAGAGGTCATTTGCATGCTAAGATGAATTTATATTATTTGTGTTTTCAAAGGCTATTTTTTCTTGGCTATATTTCTTCTTGTATATGAAAAGAAGTTCTTTTCAAATCAAAAAATGGCCACCACCTCTGCATGAAGACGTTGTAAAACTTTAGTGGAAGATGGCATTGGTCAAGGCTTTGAGGACATTAATCTTGGTGGTAAGTATTATATTTTCCTTTCAATCAATGTTAGTAACATTTCTCCTTTCAATGTAGGACTTGGAGATTTGAGGATGACTCTTTTTTAGTAGAGGGAGAATGATGGAGAGCAAAGAAGCGCTAGAAGTGATGGCAAGTTGAGAATTCCTAAAGTTACAATCATACGTTTGAGGACGAATGAGCTAAGGCAATGGATAATTCCATTCATCCAAGAACGTGAAGAAGAACTTTGTTAGAGCCTCCAAGGGGTTCAAAAGAAGGGATCCAAGTTAATAAAACATTATTTTATATCAAGGAAAGCTTGGAGGATGAATCTGGAGCAAAACAAAGGTAAAATGGAAGTTCTCGAAAAGAACACATTTGATAACTGGTCTGCCAACCAACATCGGTCCAAAACAGAATCAGCAAAGGCCGAATAGAGATAAATCAGAGCAAGCACTGGTGGGTCAACCGATGCCGATCAACTCAACTGGTCTAACAACAGACATCGGTCAACCCACCTAGTCGGTCAATCAATTCTTCAGCCTGTCAAAGTTGTTTTGACCAGATTTTTATGCTTTTATTTTATTTCTTTTAATTAATTTTGATTAGGAAATTTTTCCAATGCGTTTCTAGTGATTATTTAATTGTTTTCAAGTCAGATAGTTTATTCTAATTAGGATTCTTAAGAAGCTTTCTTAATTCTTGTTGGACAAGGAATTAAGCATCTTGTGTTATCTTAAATAGGGCTATTGTGAGACAAAGTAATTAGAAAAGGGATTTATCAATCAATACAATTTTAGATTTGAGTTTATTCTCTATCTTCTTTATTTCTTCTTAGAACTTTTGACTTATCATTCAACTAGCTTGGGTTGTTTGTGGCATCACCCTTTGGAGATATAGATTCACACTTGAAAAATAACATCGGATTAATATATGTTCAAGCATCAAACCATGTAATCATTGGTGCAAATTTCATACTTGTGTTGTGTCCAGCCAATCAAGAGCTATGTTCACATCACTCCTACTCTCAACGCGTCCATTAAATACATTCCTTTTTCATAGGAGCGTTGGACCATCCATACAGATGGATCTGCCAATGATGTCGAATTTGTACTTACAAGTCCAGAAGGATTTCTAATTGCAGAGAGCTTCCATATACAAAACATCATAGTCAAAACTGACTCACGAGTCTTGGTTGGACATATAAATGGAGAATATGAAGGTAGAGAAGAAAATATGCAGAAATACTTGACAATTGCTCGAAAGCTCTTCTCAAATTTTGCCTATGTAAAGGTAAAGCACATTTCTCGAAAGGGAAATATGGAAGTTGACTTTCTATCCAAGATAAAAAAAAAGATTACATAAAAGTAGGAAATCTTCCTAAAGATCCTTTGGAAGCGAAAGAAGGTCAAATCAATGGCTTCCAAATATGTCAAAATGAATGACCAGCGATACAGACAAACCTTCTCTTGGTCTCTGTTGAAATGTGTTACACATGATGAAGGTTATTTTTGGCCCACTATAGAATAAGATGATCTTTCCTTGGTTAGAAAATGCCACAAATGTCTCATTCATGACAACATACATCACCTTCCAACTTAAAAATTGCATTCAATCAACAATCCAATTCCCTTCATCAATGGGGTATATATCTTTTTGGTCTTTTTCCTAAAGTTGTTGGGTCTAAGGAATTTTTAGTTGTAGCAATTGACTACTTCACAAAAGGGTAAAAGTTAAACCCTTGGCTTCTATCACATTCAGAAAAGTCAAGGACTTCTTTTGAAAGGATGTTATTGCCAGATTTGGCATACCCCAAATCTTAATAATAGATAATGACAAATAATTTGATTCCAAAGAGTTCCAAACATTTTGTGAAGACCTAAAAATAGATCATGGGTTCACATTTGTGGGACATCCACAAACAAATGGTCTTTTTGAAGTGACTAATAGAATAATTCTACAAGGCTTAAAAAAGAGGCTAGATTTAGATAAGAACAAATGGGTAGCCTCACTACCTAATGTTTTGTTGTCTTATAGAACCACAAATGCTAGAACTAAAGAATCTCTATTTAATCTCAATTGTGGAACAGATGCATTGATACCTGCGAAGTTAGCAAGTTCATCTTCTAGGCATGATCTTTTAAGTTCTGATTGGAATAATAAAAAACTTGCTAAGAATTTAAATCTTTTGGAAGAGAAAAGACACACTGCAACTAAAAGAGATGCTATTTACAAAAGGAAGCTTGCAATGTACCACAACAAAAGGGTCAAGGATCCAAAGCTGAAGGTTGAAGTTCTTGTCCTTCACAAAGACGAAATTAGTCGTCAAGATTATAAAAACAAAACTTTGGATGCACAATTTTACCTGGGAAGGACCTTACATAATCGTCAAAGACAATCACAATGGAAGTTATAAACTTCAAGACATCGAAGGTAGACCAATTGCAAGAATTTGGAATTCTATGCACTTACAAAAGTATTTTCCTTAGTGAAAATCTTGTGTTTCATAATTACATTTTCTGTAATGACAAGGCCTATTATATTTTAGTATTGAAATTGAGAAATATCTTGATAATTTCTCCTCCATGTACCTTGCATGCTATTTAGCATATAATTTTCCAATAACTAAATGTCATTCATTCTCGAATGACATTATTAGCTAAAACATTCAAAATTATAAAAGCATGATTAAAATATCAGATCATTCATTCATAAACATATATCATAAAGTATTCATAAACATTAGTTCATGCTCATTATGAGTAGATATTAAAAATTATCCAAGAGGAAGCTTGCAAATTATCACAACAAAAAGGACAAGGATACAACGTTGATGGTTGGAGATCTTGTCCTTCACGAAAAAGAATATCAGTTGCCAAGATCCTAACAAAAAAATTGTATGCTACAATGCTACTTGGGAAGGACCTTTCATAATCGTTAAAGACAATCACAATGGAAGGCAGAGCAATTGCAAGAACTTGGAATTCTATACACTTATGAAAGTATTTTCCTTAGTAAAAATCTTGTGTTTTATAATTGCATTTTTTGTAATGACAATACCTATCATATTTTTAATATTGAAATTGATTAATATTTTGGTAATTTCTCCTCCATGTACCATGCATACTACTTAGCATATAATTTCACAATAACTAAATGTCATTCATTCTCAAATGACATCATTAGCTAAAACATTTAGAATTATAAAAGCATGATCAAAATATCAAATCATTCATAAACATATATCATAAAGTATTCATAAATAGTAGTTCATGAACATTCATCCCAAATACTTCCAACATAAAGAGAGAGAGAGAGAGAGAGAGAGAGAGAGAGAGAGAGAGAGAGATTACCTAAGGCAATAAAACAAAGCAGAGTACACATCTCTACTGAGTTCCTTCAACATTCTTTGCAGCAACAGCATTATCCTCTTCATTTTTATCTTCCTCCACGTTCATGAGTTTTTCACCAGCATGATCACCTTCAACAACTTCATTCATAGCAAAACTTTCTGCTACTTCCATTTGTACATTTTCTCATTTTGAAGGACATTCCTTGTTTGAACACCATTGTATCTTTTAAGACTTGTTGATCACCAACCAAATCATCCTCTATGATCACATCAGAAGGCCTATGACCCATGTATTTAATATCGAAATCATTTCCCATGGATTGGAAAGATCTTTGATTTCCTTTTCGAGAAATTTTGGATTACCTTAGGAGGTTGAAAATTAGGATACTTATCCACAACAAACTTGTGGTAAGTCTAATAACTATCCATCATTATGTTCACCACATGTTCAGTATACAAAGTCTCACAACTTTGAGGCTTAAAGAATGTCAGAGCACATCATTAAAAATACTCTTTTTCAAATCACCGTTTTTCTCCTCAAAACAGGCCTTTATCTCATCAACCTTCTTTCTCCAACATTCTCGTGCTTCCACCTCCAAACTATATTGAGTTTTCAACTTATCATGTTCTGTCTGCAATATGAAAAGTTTCATATTGCCAATATCAACCTTTTTTTCTTTCAATTATTCATATTTAGACTTCAACTTTTTCAAATCCTATTCAAGAGTGTCCCTTGACACTTCTACAATTCTTTCTCAAACATTGAACTTTCATTTTCAATTAACACTAACTTGCACCTTGTTATGACTTCAGAAGTCGAACAAAGATCCTATAAACAATAAAAGATGATTTTTAGCATCTCCAAAGCATATAAATAGATATATACAAAATTTTGAATATTACATGAACTGCTTTCAAAATAGCCAAATACAACAACCTTTTTTTTTTTTCCGAACTTTTCAAATGCTTTCTTCTCATCAAGAGTCATAAAATGATTTAAAAACTCCATATACTTACCACCAGTACCCACAGATAATCTATCATTCACAGAAATATCCCATGATGGGACAAAGTGATGTAATTTTGAGTTGAAGTTTCTCAATCTATAGGCCCAACTCTCAATTACATTAAATAGAAGCAAAGTTCCCAAGACTCTACTAGAAATCCAAGATTAATTATAGATTGATCTTTATTGTTGTAAGACAACTCTAACTAACCTATGATTTGGAAGACTAATCAACACCTTAAGCCAAAGCAATTGAAAAGCCCTTTCTGAAGTCTTTCAAGAACCCTAGAAGGGTTCATGAAGAACACTAACAAAGATCATGTTTGATAGTGAAAAAGTGACACTAAAGGAGAGATTAATTGTTTGTTATGAAAAAAGTTGGTAAATGAATTACAAATTTAAGAACCATATATAGTTCTAAATCGCTAAACAAAGCCTAATAAATCATACCGAAGGTTTAAGGATTCAATTGCCCGGAAAAACTATCAAAAACCTCAAGGAAAAGTCAAGAAAACACTTCAAATTTCCCCCAATTTTTGGCCTAACAGAGAAGTACGTGAATTGCCCTCTTGGATGAGTTGATGCACCAGTCAAAATGCTCCAGTTCACCGGCTCCATGTCGCTGCACTGGTTGATCTCAACTTGCTCCAATTTGCTCTCTTTTCATTTGTTCTCTTTGGCCTGCTTTGATGCTTTCTTCTTGGCTTGTTAAGGCTTGATTATGGAGGCATCTTGGAGTGTTTTCAAGCCTTCTTTACTCATGTTTTAAGGTCTAAATTTGAAGTACAAATTGTTGTACACAATCTTCCAAACTTCCATAAGATCACTTCCAAAGAAGACTTCAAATTCTTTCATTCTTTAAGCTATTTCAACCAAGACTTTTGTCATCTTTGAAGTGTTATTGTTCATCCTTGGAATGCCATTCTTGTATTTGAAATACAAGTTATTGAACTTATGCATCAATGCATAATACATGTCTTCCAACAAGCCCTCACATAAAAGATCAATTCTAGGAAGCTTCCATAGCTTGAAATGACATTCCTTGCAAACATGTTTGCTTCCATGAATCTTCTCATTGAAATCCTCCATAAATGACATCCTTGATGATTCCACTAGTATTAGGATTGGTCCTTGATACCCATCACAAAGGTTTCACCTTCAGTAGGTTCTCCAACTTTTCCTTTCTTTTTCAATGAAGAATCATCGCTAGCATCTTTATTTTTCCTTTTTGGAGTCATCATATACTCCATAATCACAACATCTTTCTATATTTCCACCATTGATAAACTTGCCTCTAAATTTATAATCACGTTATTTGGATGTGAGAGATCTTAATCTGAACCTAAGCAACTCCTTGGAGTAACAAGTCTAGATGTACTCAAACTTTCCTTCATACTAACAATTTCTCCGTTAAACTTTTCCAAATTCTTACTACCAAATCCATCCTCGACTAGCAGAATCTTTGCAAGTTGCCTTGGAATGTAATATATATTACAACATCTAGTTTCAAAGCTATATGATTTATCCAACCAGTTTATATTTAAACATCGACTTGTATGTCAAATTTTAATATATAAAATATATATTTTAACAGTTGATGGGTAAAATGGGTATGAACCTGAACAAACCGACCTACACAAATATAGAAGATACGATCCAACATTGCTAAGGGAGAGTCAAGGACCTCCTAGGTTACCGACCTTTTGTGAGCATGGGAGAGGTCTCTCTGGATTGCGAACTTCGAGCCAAAGAGTTCTTATCCATGCCATACACCTTCCACAACTCTTGTCAAACGTTATAAACCTTAAAATTACTCATCTCAACCTCTAAAGGAGCTCGCTGCGAACTTTGAGGTTCACTAGAAGGTCACGAAAATGGTGCATAGGTCATTAATGAGCTCGTAGCTCTTACACCAAAGATGTGTATGACTAGGTACCTAATATTAAGCAAATTCCACGACTCTAGGAACGATTTGGGGGACATTATCTCACAATTATCAAAAATTGCGACTTATACGTAATTGAGTTTGACTCCAACAAGGTAACTTCGCCTAAATAGTAACTTTTTATTTGATATACATGATCGAATCACACACGAATGATTCACGTAATTTTACTCTCAACGTAAACTGACTTAGGCATTGAAGTTTTCCTCAGAGCGACAGTCCACTTCGGTGATCTTATTTTCTCTGGTTGTGATTATAGGCACTATCATGGTTTTGGATGACCAGGAGTTTAGTTTTGAGCTTCATCACTTCTGGCCCCGTTTGTGGGAAGAACACTCTGACCAAAATTTTTCTTCCAAACACACGAAAAATAAATAGAAATCGTGATGGTACAATCACAACTAGGATGAGTACAACCACCATGCTGTGGTTGGCCACCAGGCAAAACCCAATTACGCATCGGAGAAACTATGCCAGAAGACCCAGTCTTCAAAGAAAATAATAATAATGACTTAGGGCCGGTTAATTAAGCGTTTCCACCAAGGCCAACACGTTCAGGACTATCTCGAAGGAATAGTGGATAACCGACCTGAACATAGAGGAGAGGAACGGAGACATCAAAATCCAAACAATAACAACAACACTTCTAAACCTCAAGGATCTAGAGGGTGTCGAGTCTCTATCCCGGCCGACCTCCCGGAACCCATGGTAGTAGCTTTAGAAGGTATCTCGGGCAGGAGCGATTACGTGTCAATTAGGAGGAGTCCTGCACCATCCCAAAGAGAAGCACGACAACCTGGAGGACTAGGACAACAAAATGAAACCCAATTGGACCCAACCCCACCTCTGGTAGAGGGAGAAGACCCTACAAGGGACCAACCTCAAAACGAAGAATTTAGCAGGGCAGAACCTACACAAGGAGCACCTCGTGGATTAAGGTTGCAAGAGAGGAATAATGCAGGAAGGGTCCCACCAGTAACCGACCTCAGAGACACTCTTCACAATGGCCGCAATTATAATCTTTGGGACAGACTTAACTAGGCAACAATTTCCAGGACCCAGCGACAAGGAACCTGTCCAGATGAACAAGAGAGCTCGTTAAAAACTCCTTATGGAGAAAGGATACCCCTTACGCAAAGCCTGATCAAAAGAACAAGCAATGAAGCTCAAGGGGTAGCCCTGAATACTGTTGGGATTTATGCTCAAAAAGGCTATCATTTTCTGAGAAAAAGTGTAAAAGACTATAGTCTTAATGAGTAATTCTTACATATTAGCATAACATGCAATAAGGTCCAAATTGATTTAAATAGGTGATCTGTGTGCT